>WNHD01001457.1:0-18962 GCA_011057455.1 Ganaspis sp. Gsp50 | reverse complement strand
ATTTTTTTACAAAGTTATTCTATATTTAATTGAAAATTTAAAAAACAGCTAATCCGCAAGAGGGTTAAAGTATCTTTAAATATTTTGAAATCTTTTAAAGTAATTTTAAATATACTACAATATTTTGAAGTATTTTAAGTGTTTCTAAATATTTTGAAGTATTATGAAGTATTCTGAAGTATTTTGAAATAGTCTGAAGTTTTTTGAAATATTTCAAAGACTTTTTAATTATTATTTAATATTTTGGAGTAGTTTGAAGTGGTTTGGATTATTTTAAACTAGTTTTAATTTATATGAAATATTTTATAGTCACTTTAAGTATTTTTAAATATTTTGAAGTTTTCTTTATGTTAAAAAAGGTATAAAATTTTGTTAAAACTTAATAAACATCATCAAGTAAAGACATTAAATAGAAAAATTAATTTCCATGATATAAATGAAAATTCCTTGAAATTTCCATGACTCCACGAAGAATAATGAAATTCCATGATAATTCCAGGTTTTCCATGTTTTCCACAGTTGTGGAAACTCCGATATTTTACATATATAAATTTTATTCTTAACGTAGACATAATTTTTTTAAAACATTTTATTTATAAACAGAAAAAATGACTTTAAGTTTTTAAAAATTTCCCGGTTTGATAAAAAATTCCCGGCTATTTCCCGGTTAGTAGACACCCTGCTATAACAATTCTATGATAATTCTATAACAATTCTATGATAATTTTATAACAATTCTATAACAATTCTATAATAATTCTATGATAATTCTATAACAATTGTTACATTAATTTCTACAGATTAGTTTACATAAAGTAACAATAAATTATTCTAATTGAAATTTTAGTAACAAGGAAATTTGGTGTAACAATTGTTATAATATATTAAATTTTACAAATTAGTTTAAATAAAATAAAAAGTTATTTTGCAAACTAAAATTTAAGTTTAAATTTAAAGCTTCATTGGATTAAAATCAGTGAAAAGACAGCGCAGCGCATTCTACTTTTAGCAAATAATATCGATATGTTTTATAAAATAAATAATTAATAAATTATTAATTTAAAAAATCAATAAAATTGTAAATTACTCGTTTTGCAAGATCGTCATGAACTCGAAGACTGCTCAATTGTTGACACAATTCGGCACTGTTACTTTCGACATTACTAGTAGCAGTAGACCAAGCTGAGGAGTTGAGATTTCTCTGATGCTGCCTCTCTTCTTCTAGCATCGCTTCTAAACACTCCTCCATAAGTTCTTCCTCTTCGAGTTGTTGAAGAACCTGAACGTTTACAAAATTTTGAAATTAATAGAAAGTTTGATACACAAATTACAACGTAAATAATTAAAAATATGTATAAAAAAGCAACATAGATATATTAAAATATATTAATTATTTAATTATATTATTAGTTTAGATTAGTTTAGTTTAATTTAGTTTATTTACAAAAAATCCAGTCCAGTAGGACCATAAATGGGATACAAAATAATAGTTTTAACATAAATTATGATTATTATAAAATAATATTTTTAACATAAATTATGATTATTATAAAATAATAATATTTAAATTATTATTATAAATATACTAAAATTAATATTATTTACATAATATATATTTACTTCCTCTATGAGAAAGCAAAATTACTACAAAATAATTTAATTTTTATGATTTTTTCAGAATTATTATAAAATTTGTTTCTAAACTGATACAGTTTTAACGAATCTTCTTATTGGAAAAAAATATTTAGCTAAATCTTTTTACGATTATGCCAGTTTGGTTAAATTAAACAAAAATGTTTAAAAACATATTTTTAAACAACTGGTCATATTTTCAAAACAATATAGACGTTAAAAGATTCGCGAGTTGAAATCATTAAAAACAAAATTCATTTAAACTGAATTTAATATTTAAATGAAATAAGAAAAAAAAATGAAAAATAAACTTGTCACTTTTGAGTGATATTATAAGAAACATTGGATTGTAAATATAATAAAAGAATTAGATTCTAAACGAATCAAAAATAAAAAAATCGCACATTTTGAATACTTTCTCATTATTGATGAGAATGTAAAAAAAGAAAAAAAAAGAAAAAAAAAGGAAAAAGAGAAAAAAAAGGAAAAAAAAGGAAAAAAAAGAAAAAAGGAAAAAAAAGAAAAAAATGGAAAAACAAAGAAAAGCAAAACAAAAACAAAGAAAAAAAGAACAAACAAAGCTTGTTCCATAAGGAAGCAAAAAATAACATTCAATCCTTTTGATCCGTAAAATATTTCAAAATTGAACATTTCTGAAAAATGTGCAAAAGTTATTATTAACATTTATTAATATTTATCATTAAAATTTAATTATTAAAATTTTTTATAAAATGGGTTTAAAAAAGATTCGGTTATTGAGTAGAAAAATTGTTGAAAAAAATAACTATTTTTCTCGTTTCTTCAAAATCGTTTCTGAAATACATAATAATTATTTTTAGCACTCTTAAGCACATTTTAAAAATAATTTTATATGATATGAAAATAACTTAATGCATTTAAAGTTCTGAACGTTCAAATGTCCGAATTTTTTTACATTCTCGTCAATAATGAGAGTGTGTTTTAAATACAAATTCATTCCGAAATATTAATTTACGTAAAACAAATATTAAAACCCACATTATCATTATTTAAAAGCATTTATCTGTCTTGTTAGTTCTAGAAAAAATTGAAAAGAAACAAAATAATTGGTTCGAATAGCCGTACAGAATTTCAACAACCCAAATACAATAATATACATTTTTTTATACTGACAGATAGCGAACAAAACATAAGATAATAATTAAAACTTTTCGCAGAGGTTCAAAAATAAGTCTGAAAATACACTTTTAATGTACCCAAAATAAATTTCTACCAACAGATGTTTTTAAGAAGGTATTCAAAAAATCTTTTACGCACTGACACATGCAATTGAATTTTTACACGTTTCTTTCCTCAACTTTTTTTTCTACGGAAAAATAAATTCCACACTAACAATGATAATTTTATTTCGTATATTTCTTTCAAACATGTACAAGAACGTTAAAATTTAAGATATAGAAATTATAATTTGAATTAAAAGAATTGTTTATCATTTTAACAGTTGTTTATCAAAAAGTAGGGCAGTTATATGGATAATTAACTGGATATTTATTTAATATTTATTATTCATATAAATAATAAAATAATAATTAATAATTAATAATAATAAAATAATAATAATAAAATAATAATAATAAAACGATAATTTAATAATAAATTATTAAATATCCATTATTACATTTATTATTCGTCTATTAACTGGATAATTACCAAAAATATAATTTATCAGAAAACAAAAAATTGAAAAGAATAATTTTTTTATAATTTTCTTTCAAACAAAATTGTTAATTGAATATTATTAAATAAATGCATTTCTTTGTTCCAAACATCTGCTTGTCTTTTATCTCTTTTATTATTATTCTTAGAAAAACTGAGAAATTGAACCTGATTTTAAATATCGAAACTTTTCGTAATTGATTACTTAAATACCTGCTTTAAATGAGTTTAAATATCAACATTGAACAAAGGTGAGAAAGGAATTTTGAAAATACGTGACGATCTGTGATGTTTGTGATTAAAATTCTGTTTGTCAACTTGGAATAATAAATCAATTGAAAGATAATGAATGAATAAAATTCAAATGATGATAATAAAGTAGTTTAAATAAACAAGAAATGTAATTTACTTGTTTATCGAATTCCTCTTCATTTTCCATCCACATGTACTCCGAAAAATCTCCATCACCTCCTGCTTGGACATCGGGTTCAGCTTCTACATTATCCAGGTAGGATATTACACCATTATCGTGACCATAGTATCCGTTACCGGATCCACTATTTGGAATCTTCATTATCATACCAACTTCAATTTTCAACGCTGCAAAAAAATAAATTGTTAATTGTTTATATAATTCATTTTCCGCATTTAATAATTTCTCATTTAGCATTATCAATTTCTGAATGTTCAATTAGTGTTATTGGCTTTCAAATGTATTTAAAATTGCACAATTTTCAAATGTTTTTAAAACTGCACAATTTTCAAATGTTTTTAAAACTGCATAATTTTCAAATGTATTTAAAATTGCACAATTTTCAAATGTATTAAAAATTGTATAACTTTTCAATTACCGAAATAAAAAACATTTATCGATTCAATTTTTTAAACACATGGTTTGTAAAATAATGATAAACACTCTTTATCATCTTTTCATATCTAATCGTGAGGTTTTCGATACGAAACGCAACAAAAATAATACATTGTTCTTTGTACTTATTTTTCCAACGAAATTTAAGAATATACTTTTAATAAAATATTGAATATTTAGTTCTATTATTATATTTAGTTCTATTATTATATTTAGTTCTTTATTATATTTAGTTCTTTATTATACTTAGTTCTTTATTATATTTAGTTCTTTATTATATTTAGTTCTATTATTATGTTTTTATTACATTATTAATACATTATCATTATATTATCAAGTAATTATATTTATCGCAACGATTTTTTGGTTATATTTATCATCATATATTATTTATCTTACTGTTAAAGTGAAGATAAACACCGAGTAAATATTATCAAAACATTGGAGAGTTCAGCGATATTTCAGAAAATTCAGAACAATAATAAAGAGTAAATATTTCACAACTTGCAAATTCTCAGGTACACGAAAAGTAAACCTTAAACTCTGTTTACAAGTTTGCACATGCCCACTTGTTCTAATTAAACCCCACTTCCAAATCAAAGAAATCGGCAATAAGCTTGTTCTAATTATGGACCGTAAGATAAAATGACATATGTGGCTCTAAAGACTTCTTCTCAAAATCTCACACAGATAAACAAAAAATTAATTAAATAAATTATTTCTTTAATTATAAAATTCAAAGCCTTTTTTTAAACGTAAGTAGAACGTCGATGCGGCTCAAAGATGAAAAATAATTTTGAGTAAAGGTCAATATCCATTGACATTTTACGAAAGAAATGAAATAATATTTACAAAAAGTCTTTAAATACCTCTTGGCGATGCAGTTGTGTTAAAGAGAAAAGAATAAAAAGATGAGTACACGATATTAGAAACCGTCCTTCCGAAAAAGGGGCCGACTAATTACTTGTATGCGTCTTTTGTAGCGACCTACAAGTTGAACTGAATCGATGATCAGAAAATTATTTGTAAAGCACCACAACAGACGAGCCGAGACTGAAGGCTTTGAAAGGTTGCTGACCAAATACAACCTTGGGACTTTTCAAATTGCCTTGAAACGACCAACCAATAAATACTTGAATCGTCTTGTCATGAATTGTGCATATGGGAGTCGCGGTTCACTTTTGCTATTTCCTTCTTGAAACCCGGAAGAGAAACAAATTTACCTTGAATTTAGAACCGGAATGACGAAATTAACAGAGAATTTTGCTTCTTCAAATACACTAATTCATATCAACTGAAAAAGTAGAACAAAACCAACTGACAGATCACCGAGGAGCGACCATTTTTTCTCTCTATCTCGCTCGCAATCACCGAGAAGTATTTTTGTTAATCGAAATTCGCACTGTACCTCGAAGATTAGGGGTCTTTTTTTATGTTATTGGGCTCAATAAATCCTTCCTCAGAACGTATACATACCTTTTATACTTTCTGGTAAGATGATTTGCACACAAAGTTCGATTTACGCAGTTATAAATAAGTAAAAATACGTGTCGCACAAAACACAAATATTCTCAGCGTTTTCACACAGTGCTGCCATCTACCATATTTTCGTAAATTAGAATTTTTTATAATTCCGTCTTTTTTGGTAACAACCAGGTAAAAACAAGTTTTTGGTAGTACAGTATTTCCAAATGAGTGGGGTTTTAATGATCTTTGTTAATAATCGGCTAAAATACATTTGTCTACTATGTATAATAGGTTATATTTGTTCATTTTATGTAAATTCTAAGATTATACCTCATTAACACAATTTACAGTATTAATTAGACTTTTTAATGTTCTGGGGATTAAAATTTGAATTAAAATTTTGATTTTAAGAAATCAATTTTAATTCAAAAGAAGGTATTTTAAATTTTCGTGCATGAAGTCAACCCCTGGCGGGAAAAAGTGCAACTCGCTGGTGAACGTTGGGTCAAGTGAAGATTAAATTAACATTTATTTCGCAAAAACTCCTGCTGCCCTTTCAAAAACATTTTTTAGCATCATTTGGTACATAAGGATTAATTTTCCCAATTGTGTAGTTAACAATTTAATGTGACTACATTAAAAATAGACGATTGCCGATAACATTTTTAAGCTATTTTGACTAGCGTATTACATTTGGTTTCGCGATCGCTGATTGGTGACATTCTACTGTTGACGTTTCATCAAAACAAAGCATTGTCGGGTCTGGAAACTTGCAACAACTTGAGCATTTTATCATTTAATCGCGTCGAGAGTGCATCTTCTCCGAGTGCTCTGCTTTTTAGTGTGTATTTTCGTGCGACAGAAGAACTGGTTTAGCAGCCGGAGATAGAAGGTTGCTGGACAACAACCAACAATGTCGTCGACAGGAAAATTTACTTCTGACGAGCTGCTCGGAGGTGAGTAAAAGTCCTTTTTCCATCCGCAGCTGTCATTCTGACATAGCGGCCATTTCGCGTGGGCTCTCACTCGATACGTAAACAAACGCAGAACAAGACTTTTTGCGTCGCAGACGCTCTTTTGGTCATTGACATGGCTTCACTTTGTTGCATTGTTTTAATACGACACTAAATGATTTTTAAGAAAACAGAAATTTTTGAAATAAAATTGCGTCTCGAAATATAAAAGAATTGTTTCTTCTCAATTTTGGCGCGTCTGCCTCAGATCTGTCAATAATCCTGTTATTGATAGCGTCTCTTTTGTTATAAATGATCCTGTTGCATATTTTCAAGGATTTTGCATTCTGACTTGAAAATAACATTAAACTTGAAATAACTTGCAATTTTTAATTAAATATAAGTATTTAAATGTTCAAAGTGTTAGAAAATGGCGATTTTATAATGAAACGAATGATGAAACTTGCAACATGATTGTTTATTATTATTTTGTCTCCATTGTTGACCATTATACATCTTGAATAAACGAACCTTTCGACAATTGACAAAAGTAGTTTAATTATTTATTTTGCGGTTCTTGAAATTTTCAAATGCGATTAAAATAACTTCATTGAATATGAAAAATTTATCATACATTTCCAAATATTTTTAAAGATATCGTATGTTTAAATTGTAGGCATTTTTCTAACACTTTTGTTTTTCTAGATTATATATTCGTTTCAATGATCATATTTTTCTAAAATCATAAAAGGATTATTGCGTGTTTTACTTACAGTTGCATATATTCATCGTAACCTTAATAAGTAAACTTCGTAACTGCATTTGACGCAACTTTACAAAAGATCAAGAAAACTATTGACGCACGCCTTTCTTTTTGTATTAAATTCTGTGATTTTGAAATACTAGTTTTGTTCATTTATTGTTTATATTTTTTATAAAATTTGTTTATTTTATTTTTTTGTTTATCGAAAGCGTTTGTTTATTTTACTTCATCTACCTTTTTGCATTTACGTTTTTGAATCATTTTTCCTGCATTCTTCTATTGAAAATGTTTCGAATGTCAAAAATTTATTTCTGACCAAAATTTTGTTTACTAAAAAATTAAATTGTTTATTGATAAATAAATCTCTTGTTTATTTACGTACTTTATGAAAGTGATAGTACCTATTCTTTTTTTTCTGAAAAACTCGTGAGTTTTAGTTAATTTGCGGGAAAAAAACTTTCTATTGACCAATTGTTTCGTAAATAATATAAAGAAAATATTAATTAACTTCCTTGAATTTATGAGAGTGCGTGGGATTAATACCATTAACTATTTTCATCTAGAATCTAATCTTCGAGGGGGGTCTTCAGTTATTAACACACGATCTTCTCATCTAACATTTTTCCTCTTTTCTAGATAAATCACATTTAGTTTTTTTATACGGGTATTTACCTAAATTTCAAAAAAAATATTTTTTTTTAATACAGTTATCTCCCAAAAGTTATTGACAAAAGTTTTATTAAAATAAAATTAATAGTTAATGTTCACGCAGAATTTTCTTTAAGTTATGTTTGTTTTTATAATTTTTTTATAACGATTTAATTTCAATCTTATAGTATAATGTGCAATGTACAGAAAAAGTAATAAATATACACAAATTGTAATAAATATACAAAAAATGTAATAAATATACACAAATTGTAATAAATATACACAAATTGTAATAAATATACACAAAAAGAAATAAATATATACAAAAAATAATAAGTGTACACAAAAATTAAACAAATATTAAATAAACTAATTATAAAAGTCTAGAAGAAGTATAGTTTAATTTAAAAAAAAATTTTTAAGTAAACAATGTTAATGTTAATTAACTATACGTTTCGTGAAAAAATAAATTCCTTATTAAGTTAGATTTGAAGTTGAAAACAAAAACATTTATGTTTTAATGTTGTTATGTTTAATGTTTTTATGTTGATTTATGTTTTAAGTTCTTTCTTTTTTAATTTTTAGCATTTACTTTTGGCAGTGACTGTCACGAGAGAACTACCTTTAATTCAAAGAATTTACTTATTCTTTATTATCCGAATTTAGCAGAATTTAAATTTATCAATCATGTTTTAAAATACGAAATTAAATGTGAAAATTTGTAACAAAGTGCAAGTGAAAAGTGAAAGTGGAAAATTGGACAAAGTATTTCAATCAGATAAATTTAGCATTGCAGAAATTTCAAATGTGCAAATCAAGTTGTTTGTAATTAGATAATAATAGGAAGTTTTTGATACAGGAAGCAAGCGTGACTACCGAATACGTTTTATGTTTCATTCTATCTTGGTGTTGAGCATGTGCTTGTCTAAACGCGCATTTATTTTCAATAAATATTCAATTGTTTTTATTTACGATTTTAAAATACAGTATTGTCGCTGTTACGTATGAAAATATAAAAGATAAGCAAAACATGGTAAACAGTTTTTAGACTTTAGTTAACTAATTTTTTTTATAAAAAAAAGGTATTAGCATTTTTTTATGAGCTTCACGACGAATCGCATTTTCCGATTTAACAAGTATTTTTTGTGAATTGTTTATTATTCTAGATGTTGAATATTCTAGAAATTAAATAACATTTTCATGTATTTTGTATTTTTCTTGACGCTGAAGTAAACAAACATGACCTGTCACAAACACGATTGATTCATTGACTCTGGTTTTTTGCTCAATTTTATTTTCCATTTTTTTAACGAACTTCAATTCAAGTCGACGGTTTTGATCAACTGTTTTAATTAAAAATATTTTTCTACTTTTTCTTTTCAATTTTTATCTCCAGAGGGTTTTTGAAATTTATTTTATTTAACAAATTTTATAACAAACATTTTATTTTATTATTTTTTTTATCAAGCTTTATCTCAAGGGGGTTTTTGAAATTTATTTTATTTATCAAATTATCAAATTTTAGAACAAATATTTTATTTATTTTCATTTTTTCATTTTAGAACAAACATTTTATTTATTTTCATTTTTTCATTTTAGATCAAATATTTTATTTATTTTCATTTTTTCATTTTGGAACAAATATTTTATTTATTTTCATTTTTTAATTTGATAACAAATATTTTATTTATTTTCAATTTTTATTTATAATCAATGTCTTTTGGTAATTTTTAAAACAAATGAAAATATTTTCAAAGTGAGATTTCATTCTTCCTGAAGTGGAAACTATAAGCTTTTTGAAATGAATTTTCTTCGTATATTGAACCTTTCTTTAAAATCATATATAAATGTGGGCGAAGATGATTGTATGGGAGTTATTTAAATATTCTCTGGCTTTAATTCAATACAATTCAACGTAGGAGTTTAAAATTTAAAAATGAATTTGAAGCCCTGAGCATTCAAATGAACGAAATTTTATTTTTTATTCCTTTTAACTTTCAAATTTATCCAGCAGTGTTATTTTACATATGAAATAGATTTAGCGTTGTAAATATTTTCTTTTATATTCAAGAATTTAGATACTTTTTAAAATCGTACGTGAACAAAAACAAATAAATAAAAAGAAATAAACTAAAATAAATAAATAAATTAAAAAAATTAAATAATATAATAAAAAAAAATTTAAATAAAAAAATAATAAATAAAACAAATTAAAAAAAATAAAAATTGTTATAAAAATTATTTATTAATTAATTAAATTATAATTATATTATATTATATAAAATAAGATAAACGCATATATCAATTTGAGGTTTTTTGATTGTAATAATTTTGTTTTTTCGAAATTTGAAAGCTCTTACATCATTCGAAAAGGCCGCTGATTTTCACCAATGATACAAGTTTTAAAAGACATGCGCAATTTTTGACGAATACTTTTAGTGCAGTGCACTGTTGCCAATTCTTGAAATGTCAAATGTAATCTTTCGAAAAATTGGTTAGAAACCTATTTTTTTTATATAGATACTTATATTTCTTAAACTAAACGTTAAATCATAGTAATTATTAGTCAGAAAATTTGATCTTCGTCACCTACAGTTTCTTCAATTGTAAAAGTCGTTTCTGAGAAATTGCATTTTCATTTTAAACTTTTCGTACACCATTTTTCTATTCGGCAAAGATCCTGCATAAACTTGCAAATAAAAGTAATTATCTAAATTTCTGAACGTCAGATCAATGTCAGATTTTAAGGAATGAATAATAAGATTTTTGTCTTAAATTATAAAGTTTTAGGTGATTTGTAAGAAAACTGTTCTCGCATGAGAGATATCTTAAATGTCTTTTGAATCACAAAATAAATAGGTTATATTCTGCCTAAAGAATTGTGTTGAAGGAACAATGACTAATATTTTTGCACTAAGAGCATTAAAAATATAAATTATTTTTTATATTTCTTATCTTATCTTAATTAATATACTTGAAGGTTTACAAGGTCGAATTCTTTCTCCGGAACATATCACTTTAAAATTTATTTCTGTATTTGCTTCTAACCTCATTGTTATTTACTGAAACATTTTCTTTGGATATTTTTTCAATTTTAAGAAATTATGATAAATATGGTCATTAGCTTCACGTTTTTTCAAAACACAAGAGTGTCAATGACAGTATATATTTAAATTGTTGGCTTCGTTAAATCTGAAATTTCTTAAATTATTCTGTTTCTGACTTTAATAGTGTTTTATTATTCTGCTGTTGCCTTTAGAATAAAATTATTGTTTTAGAATCGTAAGTTATTAAGCTCGCACTTGCGTTTCAATACATGCTGAATATTTTTAGGTTAATGGGGATAGTTTTGCGCCATGAAATACACATTCTAAAAATTTCTTTATGTTAGACTGCAAGAATTTAAATCACATTTGTAAGAAAAGTATATTTCGTTTGTGTAATGAAATATGGATGAATTTCTCGAATAGCGCAACTTTTGTGCCGCAGTAAAAGGAATATGTGTATACACGTTTCATGTGTTTTGCGGTTAGGATGCGGCTTTGTACTGCAACGCATTGCTCTAGAGAGAACAATGATTTTAATTCCACTCCTTTTACATAATTATAAATTTTTTGAATTTTCTTAATGTGCACTTTATATTTAAAGTGTCTCTGTATATAATTTATTTGTACATTTTATCTAAAAGAAAAATATTTAATTTGTCGGTTTTTGCATTAGTATAGGTAATTACTAATCTTATCGAAAATCTTTATACAAGAGACGCAACTGGTACCATTTTTATGAACCCTAATTGCCTTTGAGCACTTGTAGCGGTTCTTACAAAACGTAAATAGTATTATCCGTCCACATGTTTGTAGGCATCGATTTTGTATTAATCACTCGAAAAATGACTTGCTTGGAATAATCAGAATTCTCGTTATTTCACGGAGAAAAATAACATGCCCAAATTAGAGGAAGCCAATCCGTTAGAAATAAACGTACAAAGAATTGTGAGAATCCGTAGATTTTTACGGATTTCAACTGCTGGGAATCAGAAACAGTAAACCTAACCTCAATTTTCATAGTACGTTTCCAACCATGCCAACGTACTTAATAATAAATAAATGGAACTTTTTGTTTATTTAAAAACTTTAGAATTTACTGTTTAATAAACTTTTAGTTTTAATAAACAATTTTCTTTAATTTCTGTGAATTTACATCTGTAATTTTTAAGAATCTTGGCTGCGGAAAAAATCCGTAACTTTTACAGGTCAAATCCGCTGTCACTATTTTAGCTGATAAAATCCGTAAGTTTTACGGATTTTTCTGCTGATATTGAGGTTTTTTTTTCTCCGTGCTCTGTCATTTTACATACATACTATTGTCAATAGAAAATGATAAATATATTAATAATGAATGTACTTTTGAATCGAACTCCTATAACCTATTTTTTTAAAACTTGGCATACTTTCGTATTTTGATGTACTGATTACGAATATAATAGAGCAAATTTTTGACAAGGTCAATATTTGTTGCGTTAATTAATATTTTTCGGAAAAACTTGAATAAAGATTTCGTTTATTTGAACCTTCAAATGTATTATTTTTGTTTGAGTTATTTTTAGAAATGAAAGGAAATAGTGGTTGGAAGTTTGTAGGATTTTGATAAGGAATGTGATAGTTGTATCCATTATAGTTGATAAAAATATTCATACAAAAGGAAATACACATTTGTGACTAAAACGTTCATTCAAATATTCATTTAAGCTTTAATTCAAACATACATTTAAACATTAATTCAAACATTCATTTAAAGAGGAATCAAATAAACATTGAAAGTGAGGTTATGTTTTTGTGTAATAGGGTAAGAGACTCGCAATAGTCGGACACTGAATTTAAGTTCGGCCACCACTTTTGAAGCGTTATAACTTATAAATTATTGAAAATTACTATCTTAAAATGTTTATGAAGAAGTGAACATAACTTTCTATTTTATTCAATTCAATTTGAAATAGTTTAACAATTTATTTTTAATCGAAAATAAATAGATGTCCGACTACTGGTACTGGCCGAACTTACTAGCATTTACGCTATTTTGCTTTTTGAAATTGGAACAAATTCTTTTATTGCAATTTTTACGAAAAGATTAAAAAGATGCCAAATATTATTTTGATGAAACTGAACCAATAAAACATATGTACTAATATACATATTCTATATTTATTATTTACAATTATAATATACATTTGAACAAAAATTTAAAAACTTCGCTTCCTGAAACAAAACTGCAAAACATGCAAAAATATAATTTTGTTTCCAGGTAGTAAAATTTTTAAAATTTTTGTTCAAACGTGCATTTTATTGGTTCACTTTGTTGTCTTTGTTTAAAATAATATTTAGCACCTTTTGATTAAAAGAATTGCAATAAATGACTGTTTCTATTTCAAAAAGCAGAATATTACACAAAAACATAACCTCACTTTTAATGTTTGATTCTTAATCAAACCTTATTCCCATATTTCATATGTTACATCTGCTCCCAAATTAGAATAATTAAGGTAATAATCCTGAATGATAACTTAGGGATCTACCTTCATCTTTCATTTTTCCTGGCGTTTATTAAATAATAATAATAATAATAAATTAATCATTCATGTTTTGGAAGTTGAGCAAAAATTCATTTTAGACTCAGACTAAGATCGTTGTACTGTTCTTAATATAGAAGCTCAATTGGGTCATATCACTCTCGGAGGATTTGAAATTCTCGTCGACTTAAGGGAGTAACTCTCGAGGTTCATCTTCTGCTTCTTCTCTTTTGATCAAGGAAGCTGTCACACTCTATCAAATTATCAAATTATTTTATTTCTACAGTTTAGAGTACTCGTTTTTGCCTCTAGGACAAATATATAACTTGCATTGTAGCTCGTTCTACTTTAGTTCGATTTAAATTTCGATTTTTGACATTTTATTTCCTTTCAATTTGTTACAATTTTGTTGAATTATTCTAGGATTTTTAATTTTTAGTTCGTTTTAGTTTTTAGCTTATTTTAGTTTTTCTAGCTTTTTGGTTTTTCTAGCTTTTTGCTTTCTCTATTTTGTTGCTTTTTCTAGTTCTTAGCTTTTACTAGTTTTTTGTTATTTCTTGTTTTGAGCTTTTCTAGTTCTTATCTTTTCTAGTTCTTAGCTTATTCTAGTTTTTAGCTTAGTCAAGTTTCTAGCTATTCTAGTTTTTATTCTAGTTTCTAGTTATTCTAATTTTTGGCTTTTCTGGTTTTTTGGCGTTTCTAGTTTTTTGGCGTTTCTAGTTCTAGGCTTTTAGTTTTAAGCCTTTTCCAGTTTTTAAGTTTTAGAAGATTCTAAAGAGATTGATTATTTTTAGGTTAGAAGATCTCCGTTTGAAAAAGTGTCTAAATAATAGAAAAAAGAACACGAAGCTTTTCAAATGGATTCGATCAGTACGCTTAGTGTAGGTACTGAATTCCAAAAAGCATTTAAAAATAAATATACGAAGAAGAAAAAATCAAAATCCGTTAAATGGCAACATTATTATAAAGTACGATATTAAGAAATACTGTCACAAACAAGACAACTCTTTTCTACACTGAGAAAAATAACAATATAATAATAAAAATTAACAATGTAATAACAAATAACAATATAATGATAACAAAATAATTTTGTTAACGAATTTTGTTTGCTCTAACAAATTTTCAATTTATTAAAATACTTTGTTGATTGTACCAACTGTACAAAATATCTGTGATTGCGCATGCGCTTTTTATTGCGATTCTGATTAACTCGGTCGATAATGCAGATCGATATTGAAATCAAATTGCATACTAAATTTTAAGTGAAATTTGCATAATCAATTCTATTTTTATTAACACGACCCATCGATAGCAAATGTTTATTACGTTGACAGCAAATTATTCAAATTTATAGTTTTTTCCGATGGGTTAGTAAGTTCATGTTGTTTTTTTTTATCGAAATTTGTAACCTAACCTAAAAATCCATGTATTATTGTCACTTATGCAGAAGTTACAAAACGTTTGTTATATGTATCTACAAAATTTTTGTTACAACTGCCGAATTGTTTTGTTCAAGTTATAAAAAATCCAAAAAAAAGAATTTTGTTGTCACAACAAAAAGGTTTTGTTGCCACAACAAAATGGTGTCATTGCCACAACAAAATGGTTTCATTGTCACAACAAAATGGTTTCATTGTCACAACAAAATGGTTTTATTGTCACAACAAAATGGTTTCATTGTCTTAACAAGAAGGTTTTATTGTCATAACCAAAGGGTTTTATTGTCACAACAAAACGTTTGTTTCCGAAAACCAAACCTTTTCCTCAATGTATTTTTAATTAATGTTTTATTTGTAAAGACAAAGTACTGAAATACGTTACGTCACGTAAATTATAAAAATGAAAAATTTGCTCACGCGTGAGATTAAATTTCTGTTCATGATGTGATTTATTGGAATAGATTTCTCTGTTCATGGGGAGGAAGAAAATCAGACAAGAAGGCATGAAAACTTGACAGTTAGCACGCAACGAGCTTCCTTTTGGTCTACGTGACCAGCGTCATGTCACGTCCTGGGTTTCATCGACCTGATCATTTACACAATATTACGGAAAGAAAGAAAAAACTAAAGAAAGAACGTACCAAAAATAAACGATATTATTAATTTTTCAACTAAGTCTTCTTTTTCAATTCAATTCTTTTCATTTTCGTGCGACTAGATTTGAAATTTAAATTTCAAATATTGTCAAGTTTTTTAAAAAATGCAAATTATATTGATGATTCGTACTTGAAGCTGAGATGCACTTTTCTATCTGATAAACTTTCTCCTTATTCAACCTTGCAGTGAATTTATTATGCACTAACCGAGCTTGTAGACGGCTTTGTATAAATTGAAGTGACAGCCTGATAAAAGGGTTCATTCTATATTTAAACGAAACTTGGACTTAATGCAATTTCTATTGCATTAAAGCTTTATCATAATTCGCTTAAATTAATGGTAAATAAAAATAAATTTAACAAAGAAAGACTTGATCACGGTCTGGAAATTAAGAAAAAAGGATTTCTTTTTTGTTTCTTGTTTTTTAACAAAGAAAGACTTTTTTTATTGTTATTATTTAATTTAGTTATAGTTTATTTAATATAGTTTAAATTTAATATAGTTTATTTTCAAATTGATTTTCATTATTTTAATCTGGTTGAAGTTTACGACGTTTTATCAACGATTCAAAATAAATTAATGTCATCAAGCAGAATATTATAAATATTTATGCCTAAAATATAAAAAAAATTGTTAAATAAAATGAATTTTAAAAAACCCTTTTCGATAAAAATTGAAAAGCAAAAATAAACAAATATTTTTAATAGAAATCGTTAATCAAAAACGTTGTAGACTTCAACTTCGATTATTTTAGTGATTCTAAACAAAATCGGACAAAAATGAAAACCATCAGTTTTTAGAATAGTTGATTTAAAATTTTATAAAAACGAAAATTTTATTTTATTTTTATTTTTATTTAAAATATTTTGTGGAAAAGAATAGTTTTTATTGTGACCTCTTGTTCTATAACCCAAACAATGAAAAGTATTAATCAGAATTACTTTCTGGAAAACATTACTATAGTAAAAAAAATGTTAAATTTAATATTTTACCACTCTAAATTTTTGCTGTTAAACTTCTCGTTTAATGGGCGGCCGAATGTTGAATGTTAATGTTGTTGAATGTTAATTTTTACCCCATCTTTTGAAATAAGATTTATAGTCACAATGTTTCATCTCATTCAGAATATATTTTTTGAATTCAATTTTGATCCTTTTTTCAAAACTATTGTGTGCATTCTTTGCTTTCAAAACACAAAAAATTTTACCGTGTAAAAATTGCCGATTTAATTAATTAAAGGTTATTTCCTTCAAATCATTTTGAATACAAAAAATTAAATGTCAAAAACAAATGAACCGGTACGAAAATGAACGTCGTTAAATAATAGTGCGGGAAACTGGAATCAAAAAATAAAAATGAAAAAAAAATGAAAAAAATGAATTTGAAAATTTAAAATACAATTTATAAGATGTGTTACATAGACAATATGTCACAATCTTGTGTATTTTTACATTCTCATCAATAATGAGAGTGTATTAAAAATGTGCGATTTTTTATAAAATATAAAATTAAATTAAAGACATTGATACCCAAAGGGAATAAAAAGTGGAATCAATCTGAATGAAAGAGAATATTTTATTCTTGTGAATGTGGGTGACTCTTTTAAAGTATATTTTCTTCATTTTAGTTAATAACTAAAATGAAGAAACAGTTTATTTTTATATACATTTACTTTCATCAGCTTAGTCTTTCGTTGCACAGGAGAGTGAAAACTCCCTTCAAGGAATTTAAAAATCGTTATTAAAAAACATTGAGAACAGAGAGCAATGCACTCTGATAAAAATAAATTCATTAGGATAAAATTATCTTATAAATTATGAATTATTATCCAAAATTGATGAACTTTTAAATGACCTATTTTTAAGCAAAGATAATTAGGTTTAAATGTTTGTCAATAAAAATCTATTTTTTGAAATTACTGTTATTTATAAATTTATAAAAATGAAATATTCGTTTAGAAGAGATGTATATGTAGTACATTTCAAAACTAATAGTGTGATATGCTAATCAAATGCTCGTATATGATTCAGAAAGAAATATTAATGGGTATACTACGTTTGTGTATAGAAGGCAACACCTCTATATCTCATTTACAGTTTGTTGGATTTATAAAAAAGTATGTAAGCCAACTCGCAAGAAATTACGTCAGTAACTTTATAGATTTGCTTTATACGGCCGTTAACCTTCTATTGATTTTCTTGTTTAAACTTTCTGTATTTTTAAATTCCTCTCGAGCACTTTTGTCGGTCAAATTTCAATTTGCGAAAAGACGATTTAAATTATTTGCAAATTGAATAATAAGTAGTTATGGATTTAATTCTGTTACCTACTGTATTATTATAGGTATTATGCTGTAGAAGGTAATATTAGTAATTAAAGAAATTATTAAATTATAAAATAAATGATTATTAATACCTGCTATAGCAGGTAATAATAATGATAAGGCAACTATAGTAATAGTAATAACTATATAATGACCATAGTTATTAGTGCCTTTAGTTGTTAAAAATTTTAAATGGGTTCGAAACCTTGTTATGAGCTTTATGGTAACTTTAGACGATATTACAATAATTTGTACATAACGTGAATTTATCATCCTACAATTTGTTCTGCTTAAAATTACGCGTCCTCGAGACATTTTCTTTACAGAAGACTTCAGTTACGTCAATTTTATGCTCCGTGGAGCATGTCAGTTAAATCATTTGTCCTTAATCATGTTGCCATAGACCTGCGGATGTTGCATCTTTAATATTCAAATTTTGTTTGAAAACTCGTACTACCTACCTTCTTTTTTTTTATCAACAACAATGTACATTTTTAACCAGAAAGAATTACAGTTTAAGACAAAGTTTATGAATTCTAAATTTGTTTTTTAATTTCGCATAATTTTCTGTGAATAAAAATGCGATCGTCAGGTGCAAAACGTTTTTTAAAAATCGAAAACGGGGGAAACCATTCTCTGCGTTCATTTTTTTTAATTATTTTAAAATAGTTGTAAATTGACAAAAGTTACTCTATAATAGTTGTAAATTGACAAGAGTTATTCTATAATAGTTGTAAATTGACAAGAGTTATTTTATAACAGTTGTAATTGACAACAATTATTCTATAATAGTTTAATTGCGAAATAAAGTTTGACAACACCAGAACGCCGACTCTGCTAAAACCGACTAACAAGGAACAGCAGGTAGGTGTCCGCCGCCGATTTGCTTCATTTTGATATATGTTGTAGTACTTTAAAAACTAAGGGACACGTATTTTTTTTTAT
>WNHD01001456.1:6520-25984 GCA_011057455.1 Ganaspis sp. Gsp50 | reverse complement strand
TACTTTAATTTATTCAATTCTATTCTAATTTACTCAATTGCAATTGAATGTACTCAATTGTATTCTAATTTTTTCAATTGCAATTGAATGTACTCAATTATATTTCAATGTACTCAATAGTAGTTAACTTACTCAATTGTACTTTAATTTATTCAACTGTATTTTAATTTACTCAATTCCAATTGAATGTACTCAATTGTGTTTCATTTTACTCAATTATATTTCAATGTACTTAATTGCAGTTTAATTCACTTATATGTAGTTAAATTTACTCAATTGTATTTCAATGCATTCAATTGTAGTATAATTTACTCAATTGTATTTTAATTTTCTCATTCGAATTTTAATTTACTCAATTTCTTTGTTCCATTGTATTCAATTATAGTTTAATATACTTGATTGTATTTCAATTTACTCAATTGTATTTTTAATTTACTTAATTGTACTTTAATTTACTCAATTGTATTTTAGTGTTCTTAATTTCAGTTTAATTTACTCAAAAGTACTTAAATTTATTCAATTCCTTGTATTTCAATGTATTTATTTGTAGTGTAATTTATTCAATTGTATTTCAAAGTACTTAATTGTTGTTTCACTTACTCAAATGTATTTTAATTTACTCAATTGTATTTTAATTTACCCAATTGTATTTTAATGTACTTAATCGTATTTTAATTTAATGAATTCTTTTGCTCCAATGTACTCAATTGTATTTTAAATTACTAAACTCTATTTCAATGCATTCAATTCCAGTTCAATTTACTTAAATGTTGTTTAATTTACTTAAATGTTATATAATTTACTTAAATGTTATGTAATTTACTTAATTGTATTTTAATTTACCCAATTGTATTTCAATTATATTTCAACTCAATTGAAGTTAAATTTACTCAAAATTATATTTTAGTGTTTTCTCTTGTATTTTAAATTACTCACTCGTCTTTTATTTTATTAATTTGCGTTAAACTGATTGTAAAACAGTTTGTGCTGAAATGCAAATTAAAATTACCAGTGTTCTTTAATCGATCGTTACATATTTAATAAGAGATAATGTTAAGGAAGCAGGATGTTGCATGCAAAGCAATCAAGAGAAAAGTTGAAACTTGGCTCGCCTATTAAATCGGGAAAACTATTTCTGCAAAAACAATATTCGCAAAAGCGCATATGTGACAAGAAAAAGAGTCGATTGTTTAAAAAAGGTGACGAAGGAGTTACTGGCACGAAAAATTTTAACAAAACATTCATTTAGTTTAAAAATCAAGGCATTCAAAAACAAACGAAATCAAACAAAAAAGTATGAACACATTTTTACCTTATATTTATTATATTCAATTATCTGTTATTTTATACATAATTATCTGTTATTGTATCTAATTATTTATAATTACATTCCATTGTCTTTTATTACAATTCTATTATATCCATCTTGTATCCAATTATCTATTATTGTATCCAATTGTTTATTATTGTATCCAATTGTATATTATTGTATCCAATTGTATATTATTGTATCCAATTATATCCAATTGTATATTATTGTATCCAATTATATATTATTGTATCCAATTGTATATTATTGTATCCAATTGTTTATTATTGTATCCAATTGTATATTATTGTATCCAATTATATCCAATTGTATATTATTGTATATTATTGTATCCAATTATATATTATTGTATTCAATTGTATACTATTGTATCCAATTGTATATTATTGTATCCAATTGTTTATTATTGTATCCAATTGTATATTATTGTATCCAATTGTATATTATTGTATCCAATTGTATATTATTGTATCCAATTGTATACTATTGTATCCAATTGTCTATTATTGTATCCAATTATCTATTATATTCAATTATCTGTTATTATACATAAATAATACAATATGAAAATACATCAAAGAAACAAACCTTAGAATTTTGCGTGGCAGAAAATGAATGAGTAAAAAACGAAACGAGAAATCATGAATGAGTAATTGACTTGCAAAAGGGGAAAATAAATTGCAAAGAAAATTGAGAATTTTTTTGTGGAAAACTTGGCAGTCTGTTTGTAGCAGTTAACTTTGTAACAGATTAGGTTTGAACTAAACTTTGAGATGTTTCGTACGATTTATGGTTCCTCCTTCGCCTTTACACTCTTCTTTTTTATTTGACTTTGCTTTCTCCCTTTGTCGTTATTTTTTTGGTTTATATCCATAAAGGGTTCTTTTCAACACAAAACACATATCGTCAATCTTCCCTGGGTCGACTCGTTTTCCCGTTTTGTACAGCATGTATACGAACTTTCTACTTTTAGAATCAACGACTACTCAAGCGAAAAGCGCTACGCACACGTGTGTGTTGTATATATTTTCTTTTACAAACGTACACTTGTTCTAACATTATATCAGAATATATATATTGAGTTTAGGTTTTTTATTTTTGGGTCTCTCCGTATCTCGCTCTCTCTCTCTCACTCTTTCTTTCTATTTACAAACTCATTCTTTGACAATTGAAATTTTAGTAAATGATCATCGGAAGGTAAATTAATTCTATATCATTCTTTGACAAATTCTTTTTAACAACAATATTATTATTATTATTAATTCGTTTAGTGCGAGCGCGTTCGCACACGTGTGGTTAGTATGTAAATATATTTCCTATTTCATTGGCCTTGAATCGATTCAATAAAGAACAATCCTTCAGATTGCTTTTACACTAAATTACTTCACAGATAATGCTATCGAGAATATATTGTATCTATGAAATCTATTTCTTGGTCCTTTTATGCAAATTTGGCATGCTTGAATGCAGTTTGTACAAAGGGCAAGAATGAAAGGTTTTCGGTTGTCTAAGTAGGAATTTAGATTAGAGTTTTAATAAAGTACATGTTCATTAAGGTAGAGAGGTTTTAAATATTACATGTTTTTACAAATCCAACATGCGTTACAAAATAATCACAAAAATGCAGAAAAGGATATTAAGTATATATTACAATCATTCAAAGAAAGGTATGCAGTTTTAATGAAAAAAGATATAATTTTATGAAGGTGTTAATATCAATATTCAATATTAATTATTTTAATATTAAAAAACATTGTTTGTAAATATGTATAAAAAATAATATCAATATTAATATCAATATTCAATATTAATTATATTAATATTAAAAAACATTGTTTGTAAATATGTGTAAAAAATAATATCTCTTGTTGAAAATTGTTAGCAAACGAAAGCCTGTTAAAAATGCTGCTTTTTAAACTCTGAATTTGAAAGCAACGCTTTTCAAAAACGACGCTTATCAAAAACAACTCTCATCAAAAACGACGTTTATCAAAAACAACGCTCATCAAAAACGACGCTTATAAAAAACAACGCTTATCAAAAACAACGCTTTTCAAAAATGATGCTCTACAAAACTGATTCTTTTTAAAAATTCTGGTTTTTGAAAAAGTTCCTATTTAAAAAACGTTGCTTTTCTAAACAGAAGTTTATTAAAAAACGCTGCTTTTCAAACTCGGAAATATTAATTATCAAAAACCAAAAACTCGTAGCAAATGAAACATACAAATTGATCATTAGTCGAAATTCGAAAAAACATTTCTTTATCATGTCCAAATTAAAATGTAATTAAGGTTTTGTACACACTCCTCATAATACGTAATTTACTCTAATTTGAAAATTCACAGCTCCGAATAGGGTATTAAGAAAACTTTTTTATTATGCGAAATTTTTTTAATAAAATGATAAAGCTCATTTTTGTAATACTTTGCATTTTTCCTAGCTTGCAGAGTTTTGTATTAAAAAGGACTTGAATCTTTAAAAAAAATAATACCGCGCCAAGTATGCCAAAATATAAAGAATATATAATAAAATTTAATGCTAGAACATATATAATTTTCTATGATAGCAGAGGAAAATTTACTATTTTTTATCCAAGTATTTCATAAGATAATAAAGGTATCGAAAAATGCTTAAAAGTAAATCGATAATATATGTTACACATATGCTATCCAATTTTCATGCAAATCGCCTCTGAGGTATTTTCGCAGTGTTTGATTTGGATTATCCATATCGCTCATTCAACCAATTTAACCGAAAATCAATGCAAGATTATATTTAAAAAAGATTGTATAGAATTTTCTTTTTCCGTCTTTTAATTAGCAAGTGCATACAAATTTATTGTAATTATGAAAATTTATGAACATTTATGATAAATATGAAAATGTATAAAAATGTATGAAAATGTGTAATTATGAAAATGTATGAATATTATAAACATTTATGAAAATTATTATGAAAATTAGGCCAACAATTGTGAAAAGTAGATCAACAATTGTGAAAAGTAGACCAACAATTGTGAAAAATAGATCAACAATTGTGAAAAATAGATCAACAATTGTGAAAAATAGACCAAAAATCCTGAAAAATAAATAAAAAATTATATTATATGAAAATAGTCAATAATGACCAAATCGAAGCTATGATTAGCAGATGAATAAATAAATGAATTTTGTTTTTTATATTTGAAAGATGTATGTATATTACTTTACTGAAAACATAAATAAGTTTAAGATAAGCGAAAGCAAAAACGTTTTTTCTCTTGCTCATAACACCATCTGCAGAGTAATTTTCGTAAAACGGTGCTCAAATATTGTAGAGTTAAATGGGCAGTAATTTTTAATATTTTTTTACTGAGGGCAAACATGATAAATAATTTTTTTATACCTCCAAGACCAAAGAATACTACAGCAAGCATAAATTCTAACCAAGAGGTCGGGTCAAGGCTTCTTAGCATATTAGTTATTAAACGTCCCCACGTATCTTGTGCATTATTAAATTACAATAAAATTATTATTCAATAAATTTAAAATTTAAAATCACTTAATAAATTATGTTTCAATGAATTATGTTTTACTAAATTATGTTTCAATAAATTACGTTTTACTAAATTATGTTTCAATAAATTGTTCTACTAAATTATGTTTCAAATTCATTTGTTAACAAACATTGTTAACAAACATCTTTTAACAAAGTTATAAATCTAACAACTTGAACGCATCTTACATTCTTAGTAGCATCTTTTACAATAATTTAGTGTACGATTATGAAAATAATGAAAAAGCTTTTCATATTTTTTGTAGATACTTCTTCATAGTTCCTTTTATGTGTTCAAACATTCTTCTTTCTTCCAAGGTTTTCCTATTGTTAGAACTTGGTAGAGTTGAAAGTTGCGTTTATTCAAGTGGAAACTTCTATGCAGTGTGCAGTGAAAGTGTACACTTTAAATTTGCAATCTAGGTCGAAAATGTTCTATTCTCAAGTGTAAAAGGGACTGAATCTTTTTTTCAAATTTAAGGCATTGTGATTCAAATAGTAATTTATTTTCTCATTCAGTAGAATTGCAAAAACTTGAATTGTAAAAAATTGAATTGAAAAAAATGTATTTTTTCCGAGAATGTAAAATACGTGCTTTCAAAAGACACGTTTAAATTTTCATTTAAAGTTGATTACAAAAAGCGAATAAACGATGCTCTTTTTTCAAGAAATATTTTCTTCTCGGCTTCCGTTAGAGAAGATACGAGGGCAACTGCCTCGAGACCAAACGCCTCTAAATCTTCACTCAGCACGCGACTCGACTTTTATGCAATTGAGAGCTGTTAAAACATTATTTATAGATCTTATCGTCATTTGGAAAATCGATTTGTATGCCTTTTTGCAAAAAATGACAGCTTTTTGCAAAAAACAACGGCCTTTTTGAAAAAAGCAGTCTTTTTGCAGAAAAATAACAGCCTTTTTGAAAAAAGCAGTCTTTTTGCAGAAAAACAACAGACTTTTTGAAAAAAGTAGTCTTTTTGCAGAAAAACAATATCCTTTTTGCAAAAAAGCAACATTGTATTTTTTGTATAAAAAAAAAGAGTTTTGTAAACCTTTTTTATAAAAACAAAAGGAAGAAACAAAAAGTTTATTTGTATAGTAATTCAATTTGTAAACAGGAATGAAGGACGCACACATATATGTACATTGTGATATACAAATAACACGTATATTGACAGAGAATAAAAAATGAACAAAAAAATTATCAAAAAAGAAAACAAATAAATTGCAAAAAAAAATAAACCAAAACTAAACGAAAACTAAACGAAAAAATGAACCAAAAAAAAAGTAAACAAACAATAAGCAAAAAGTAAGTAAAAAGTAAGCAAAAAATAAGCAAAAAGTTTACAAAAAATAAGCGAAAAATAAGCAAAAAGTAAGCAAAAAGTAAGCAAAAAATAAGCAAAAAGTAGGTAAGCAAAAAGTAAGCAAAAAGTAAGCAAAAAATAATCAAAAAGTAATCAAAAAGTAATCAAAAAATAAGCTAAAAGTTAGCAAAAAATAAGCGAAAAATAAGCAAAATATAAGCGAAAAATAAACGAAAAATAAAGAAATAAAAAAATGAAATTTCTAAAAATGTGCAGATGAGAAGAAACGTGGATATGAAGATTCATTAGTGGCGCTTGATCCCTTGACTTTTATTGTAAGTGAAAATATTGTAAAGATAATAATTAAAACCTTGAGACGACCTCACTGTCTTAGAAAAAGAAATTAGAAAATGCTAGAGTACTATATATATAAAAAATTCGTGCCAGTTGGGAGTGAGTAGCGTGAGGGTCATTGCTAAATTGTTCTCAAGACAACTTACATTTTTTTTCTTTTCGTCAATCGTCTGCGCAATTTTTGGAATAGCTTTCTTTACGGGACACGGAGACATCTATGAACGTGTGCGTGTAGAAATGAGAGAGTAGAGAGAAAGACGAAAACAAGAGATGGGAAAAGGGTTGTGATCATCTCTCAAAGAAAACATGTCAAGTATTAAATAACATCTAGAAAACAGATTAAACATTATACAAAAGTGGAAAACAAATGAGAGAATAATGACTATAGAAAGAACACAAAAATGCGGCATGAGAATTACCTGTATTTTTAATTAGGTCACTTAATTAATTCGAGATTTGTTAATTAATGGGTTAATTTACCATAATTAAAATATGTACAATGTTATTTAAATTTAATTGATTAATAGGCACATGTGGCATTAATTATCCTAATGTTCCATTATTTCGTTTAAATTCTACTTTAGTTTCGTATATTCTATCTTTAGTTTCATATTCTGTTTTAATTTCTTACATTCTTCTTTGATTTCATGTACTCTATCTTTATTTTCATATATTCTACTTTATTTTCATATATTCTGCTTTATTTTCGTATATTCTACTTTATTTTCGTATATTCTACTTTATTGTTTCCTCATAGAGGAAGTTCTGTTTTTTCATATATTCCTCTTATTATTTTCGTATATTTTTTCTACTTTATTTTCGCGTATTTTACTTTCCATACATTCTAGTTTAATTAAACGATGTACGTTATAAAATGTTTATTCATTCTTGGAGAAGATTATACTTTTACTTTTTCTGAGTGAATAAAAACTGGTTTAAACATTAAATTATTAAGAGGGCGTAAAAAATGCTTTAAATACTTTTTGAAAAGGGGTTTTAAAATATTTAGTACCTAATAAGCATATAACACTTATAATGAGATGAAGATGTGTTCAAACATATAAAAGCAATGGAAAGGTTTCATAAAAAAAGTACTGTATGTTTTAAAATTTTATTTAGCGAATGGGGTCACATTCTAATAACTTGCATCCCTAATTCAATATTATTTCGTTTTAGTACTTTGCAGTAAATTACCCTATTTTTTTGGGCAAATTTTGCCACTTTTGGGGTACTTTCTTCACAATACGTAATATACAGAGTAGCAAACAAACAACAGATGAATACACTTCTGAATGTTTCTCTTATTATGCGTGAAATTTGTTTCTTAAACAATAATTACATTACATTGTCATGAAATTTCGAGGATTTATTAATTTATTCGTTATTCGCAACTCGAAGTTTCATGCTTTTATTTCTACACATATACACCTTGAAAAGTTCGGAATTGGAACGCAACGCCTTACAAAGTTGATTAAGAAATGAATTTCTAATTATATACTTTTTGTTTGAAAAATATCCATTCATTAAAATTATAAATTCGCACAAGGGAGTTATGTTAAAGGCACACAATATGTGTCTTAAATGATTTTAAACTTGAGCCCCTTAGAACAAAAAAAAAACTGACAGTTAATGGAAAAATTGTCAAAGTAAAAATTTATGTATAGTAAAGAATAAAAGAAAAGATCATTTTTTATTTTTATTTATAAAACAAAACATTTTACAAAAAAAATTGACAAAGTAAAAACGGCTAAAAAACTTTCAGCAATTATTGATTTTTTAGAAATTCTTTGAAATTGTCGATTTAAATGTTATCAACTTATAAAAAATAATGAAAAAATATTGAAAATATTGAAAATATTGAAAATATTGAAACTATTGAAAATATTGAAAAATATTAAAAATATTGAAAAATATTGAAAATATTGAAAAATATTGGAAATATTAAAAAATATTAAAAATATTGAATTTACCACTCGGTGGTTGTTAATTCATAAAGTTCTACTTTATTAATTAGTTATCAACTTATATTAATAAAATGTTACGAAATACGATTTTTGTGCGCTTTTTATAAAAGAAAAATTTATTTTGAAAGATGGGATTGATAATCGAAATGCGTCGTTTGAAATTGTGAATTTTTGATAAAAAGCAAAAAAAAAAGAGAATGAAGTACAAACTCAACTCGCCCCAACTGACACTTTTGTATTGATTTATCATTTTTATCAGAAAATGAAATAAAAATTGTTACGCTCCTTACTATTAACACGATAAGAGAAACCTGTTATTCCTTCTGTTCCTAATATATTGTCTACTAACAATCAGAATGCTCGAAACAGATAAATATTGTCATATCAATTAATTTTTTATCATTTTTTTCAAATTTTATAAAAACACGAAAGAATATCAAAAGATCCATTTGATCATACTTTACCCGGTTTTTAAAAAGTTTTTAATTTTTTTTTCAATCACTTTAACCCTCTCAAAATTTGTGTGCAAATGTAATTAAAACAATTTAAATGCAATTTAAACAATTTAAATGTAATTTAAACAATTTAAATGTAATTTAAACAATTTAAATGTAATTTAAACAATTTAAATGTAATTCAAACCGTTTAAAATTAAATGCGACTGTTTAAATTTAAACATAATTCAAACCGTCTTGTTTGATAAAAATTAAAACCGCTTTGTTTGAAGAAAATTAAAACCCTTTTAGTTTAAAGATAATTTATAAACCGTTTCAGTTTAAACATAATTTATAAACCGTTTCAGTTTAAACAAAATTTAAACCGTTTCAGTTGGAATTTAGTTTTAAACATGAATTTGAATTGTTGATTCTTTAGAAGTTGCTTTTCTGGATTTTCAAGTATACAAAAAGCGTCTTCATCATTAAAATTGAAAGAAACGAAAAGTTTTCCAATTAAAGTTTCGAGCAAGCTGTGTGTACATAAATTAAGAAATCTAAACTGGTCCACAGGTCAAAATCCTACAAGTAATTCTACAAATTCTAAAAACACTGATTACAACTCTCCACTTTTAATCAAACCCTTCTTCTTTTGAAATTTACATGTATATATAATTTTAATATAACATTTAGTTGGAAAGGAAGACTATCTAAAAGTTTATACACGCTAAAATGGGATAAAATTTTACTCGCAGGTAAATATACAGGTTCTGAGAACTGTACATTTCCGATATTTCCATTCTCTAATGAAAATCTCAAATTAGAGCCAAATTATAAGCTAACTTTTTTTTATTTGACTTTATTTTTTACCTAAGAACAATTTTAAGAAGTAGATAGTAAATTATTCCGAATGACTCCGCATAAATTTTCATAAATTTGAATAATGCTTACATTCGTAATATTTTGCAAATTGAAGATTTAATTTTCAAAGCTCTTGTATAGTTAAGACCGCGCAATTTTCTGCTCTTTTCCAAAGAAAAGAGGCAGATTTGTAGTCCCTATTTGAAGATGAGACGTGTCTTTAAAGTGAAATGCGCGCAGGGACTCTAATGTTGATTGTACGAAAGCTTTTTCACTCCAGAACCCTTTGACTTGAAAGAAAATAAGTCAGGGTCGAAAGTGCCTTTCACTCAAGGAAAATAAAATTCAGGGTCGGCTTGCAGCATCAGCTTCATGATTATTTTATTCTCATTAAATCGCACTTTGTGAACATTTTTTTCTTTTTCCTATAAATTTCAAAGTAACGCCCAAATAAAGGATATAAGGATTCTACAAATATCTATACAACATGTATTTATATTTTTCGAATTATCGAGAACGAGAAAAGTATTATTTATACTTAATGATTATTTCGTTATTTCACATCTTTTTTAAAAATGATAATATTTAGAGAGTAGAGTAACAATTGCTTTTCTGTAAATTTAAAAGCCTGCTATTTTTTATATGATTGTCGTCAGAATTCTTGCAATTTTTTTGATTAAAAAAATATTTGAGAAATTCTACTTATATATAGCTGCTACACATTTATTTTTAAATGAAATCAAATGTTATTTAAAAATAAAGCCGACCCTGATGTGATTAATTATTTACCTACTCTTAAAGGGATTTTTCATACCTTTTCATACATTTATTCCTTTTGTTAATTGTAATCATTTTATATTTAATCTTGTTATACTTAATGTTTTTATATTTAATTTTTTATACTTAATTTTTTAATTTAAATGTACTGTTTAAAATTTTTCAAAAATAAATTTCGTAACTTTTATAATATTTCATCTTTAAATTCTATTCTTTGTATAACCGAACTTAAAATATTTTAATTATACGTAATTTACAACAAGATATCTTTAGATACTACTTTATAGATTTAGGTAATTAAAATATCGTATAATATGATAATTAAATTTGTTTACAATTTGATAATCAAATTATTATATAATTTAACAATTAAAGTATCATATAGTTAATACCCTAAGTAGCTTTAAGTTTCTTTTTGGATGGGAAAATTGCAAAAACTATCTAAGTGTAGAATGGAAGAACAAAAAAAAGTTTGCTAACAGTTTTGCGAAAATTGATAATGCGATTATAAAATTATTCTGTTTGTTATTTTTAACAATTCCTATAGAGATTGATATTTGATTATATTATAATGGTTCTTACACACCTTTTGTTTAAATTATTAATTAAACTTTTTATTAGTATTTTTGTCTCCCACGATCATTAAATCCTCGATAATTAAATCGTTTACAATTGTTGATATATATATTTTATCAAGCGTTCGTTCCCTCCGATAATAACCAAAAATATAACATATCACAGTCAAATAGACTACAGTTTACATATAGTTACATGCAGTAACTTCTCGTTATAATTATAATACAAAGAAGAGTGAGTTATGGAATAACAACAATTCACTTTTGTGTAAATGGAAGACTGAACTTCTCTTAGAAGAGTACGTTCTATTTCGTTTTTAAGTAAAAATATCTTTTATTAATTTAATTAAAGTAATTTTGAAATCAATTTAATTGAAGTTATTTTGAAATTAATTTAATTGAAGTTATTTTGAAATTAATTTAATTAAAGTTATTTTGAAATTAATTTAATTAAAGTAATTTTGAAATCAATTTAATGAAAGTAATTTTGAAATCACTTTAATTACAGTAATTTGAAATTAATTTAATTAAAGTAATTTTGAAATAAATTTAATTAAAGTAATTTTGAAATCAATTTAATTAAAGTAATTTTGAAATTAATTTGATTAAAATAATTTGGAATTAATTAATAATTAATTAATTGTATTTACATTTATAATCTATCGTAACCGGTCGAGATGATAATTAACGATTGAGTATTTATCATAAAGGATAGAAAACAATTAAAAATGTTTTAGTTATAACTCTATGAATAGTGCCACTAAAACTCTACTAATAGTGCCGCTTTTCTCTTATTCTCCCTCGAGCGTTTTTTGTTTTCTTTATGCAAATCTGAGGCACTATTCGTAGAGTTGTATATTAAAATTGAAAAGGTTAAAAATTCAATATTTAAAATTAAACATAATTCAGGTTAATTGTAACTAGTTTCACAAAGTATTAAAATCTCTTTAATTTTGGGTAAATTATTTGATCTATTTTAACATAAATCTGAAAATAGACTAATAAGCTGTAACTATGAACTATTTACGTTAAAATGTTTAATTCAAGAGTGTACGTTTCGTAAAAGTACCATTAAAAATATGTGTTGAAAATTGTCATGAAAATGTTGCTATTCCAAAACGTATTTTCATACATTTTGATGATTATTTATATTTTTATCGCGATGTTTACTTAAAGCCTTTACATTTGCGTGAAAAGCGAACAAAAATTATTGAGACACCACTGTCCTTTCTGTGGAGCTTTTGATGAAAGAAGCTTTTCCAAAAATAAAAAAAAAACATTATTTTGCACATTGGTCGTTCGTGCAATATTTTATTTACAACTCTGTCACTCAAATAATAATAATTATTCTGCTTAAAATGCTCACACGCACATATAATACTATTTTATATTTCGCGGTACACCATAACACCGAAAAACATTACACACTCTCACAAATTTAATGAAGCTTGTCGCAAATTAGTGTTTTCTTTCAATATTTCTTCTGGTGCATTTCTTACAATACTGCGCATGATTTTTTATAATATATGGGACTTCGAGGGTAAATATTCTTAGTCTGTTAGATGTTTAAAAACCTCTAATAAACTCCTTTTAAAACCTTTGATAAAACTCTTTAAACCCTTTAATGAAAGTGCTTTAAACTCTTAAATGAAAGCTCTTTAGACTCTTTAATGAAACCTTTTTAAACTTTTCAGTGAAACCTCTTGAAACTATATAATAAAATCTTTTTAAACTCTTTGATAAAACCTTTTTAAATCCTTTAATGAACCTTCTTTTAACTCTTTAATGAAACTTCTTTAAATTCTTTAAGTAAACCTCTTGAAACTCTATATAATAAAACCTCTTTAAACTCTTTGATAAAACCTTTTTAAATCCTTTACTGAACCTTCTTCTAACCCTTTAATGAAGCTTCTTTAAATTCTTTAAGTAAACTTCTTGAAACTCTATATAATAAAACCTCTTTAAACTCTTTGTTGAAACCTCTTTAAACTTTATCATAGAACCTATATTTAAACCCTTCAATAAATTCTCTTTAAAATTTTCAATACACCATCTTTAAACTCTCTTTAAACTCTCTTTAAACTCTCTTTAAACCCTCTTTAAACCCTCTTTGAACCCTCTTTGAACCCTCTTTGAACCATCTTTGAACCATCTTTGAACCCTCTTTAAACCCTCTTTAAACCATCTTTGAACCCTCTTTAAACCCTCTTTAAACCCTCTTTAAACCCTCTTTAAACGCTCTTTAAACCCCCTTTAAACCCCCTTTAAACCCTCTTTAAATATTCCTTAAACCTTCTTTTAACTTTCCTTTAAACTCAAGTGTTAAAAGCAACAAATTACACCACAATAAATCGAATAAAAAATAAAAACATTTTTTTAATTTGAACCGGAAAAATAAGACACAAATTCAATATCTTTTCATTAGAATAAATTTTTTTTTACTACTGTGTGCTAAAATCTCAACTTTTTATTCTCCATAGTGCGCTAAAAGTACTTTTTATGCACTAGTGCGTATAAAAATCGAGTTTTTAGAGCACAGAATTACGAAAAGTAAATTGTTGTTTAATTAGTCGTTTATTAATATGAAAGGAACTAAAAAATATGAAGCAAATAAAAATGCCCTTGAATACAAAGAGAAAAATATTAAATGTTTTTTAAAATTTTTCATTTCAAAGGAATCGCGAATTGTTAAAAAGTCTTCAAGTATTGAATGCATAATTAAGTTGATTCATTAGGCAAATATTGAGTCATTCAAGTAGGACATCAATTTAATTCTTTTTAACATTCAACACTATCTTGCGGCAAGATTCAAACATACGTTGGTATAATAAAAAAATATAATAATAATAATAAGAATTATAATAATAGTAACAACAACAACAGAAAGAATAAAATTAAAGAAAATAATAATAATAAAAAGAGTAATAATAATGAGAACAACAACAGAAAGAATAATAAAAACGATAACAACAACAGAAAGAATAAAATTAAAAAAAATAATAATAATAAAAAGAGTAATAATAATGACAACAACAACGGAAAGAATAATAAAAAAATATAATAATAATAAGAAGAATAATAATGAAAACAACAACAGAAAGAATAAAATAATAATAATAATAAGAATAATAATGAAAACAACAACAAAAAGAATAAAATTTTAATAATAATAATGCGAATAATAATAACAGAAATAATAATAAAATAATAATAGAGGAAGAATAATAACAGTAATAATAGCAGTAATGATACTATAGTATTAATAATAACGACAGTAATAATAATGTAAATAAAAATAGTAACAAATGAGTAACAAGATTATCTTTACAGTAAGTATATACAAAATCCTGTCGAGAGTCAATGTGCTCTTGCGCTTTTCGATTATCGGAGAGTCAAAATTTGTTATTTATATATATATTTATATATGCATATTTATAATATGTATATATGTAAATGTCATATATCTCCTTTGTTTAAATGCATTGCGACTTGGCGAGCTTATGAGAATGAAAGTGAAAGAGAAAGAGAAAACAATGATAGAAGAAAAAGAAAGGTCACGTGTAGGCTCAATTTATCAACTCGTTATACCGGCGTCTTTGGCAATTTCCGGCGTGTCGGCGATGAGGGTGTTTTATCCGTATCTGTGTCTGAAAAAAATTGTACTTTGTCAAAACACACGCTTCATTTTCTTTTCACGATTTTCACAATCTTTATAATCTAGATTCAGTTCTTTTAAAGTCGGAAGATCTTTATTTTTTACTAAAGGATATTATTCAAAGAAATTTATAATATAGAATAAAAATATATTATATATATATCTATGTACATATTATAAAATATATATCTATGTATATATTATAAAATATATATCTATGTATTTATTATAAAGCATATAAAAGACATATAATAAACAAATAAATATATAAAAATAACGTTTCAAAATTTCGATAAAGATTTAGTTAATTAAAAATTATTCGTATATTAGAGGTAAAATAAATACCCTACTTTGACAATTTAAAAAAACAAATTTAACGACATGGTTATAAAATAAAACCCCATAACTACTCGGAGTTTTACATGATATTCAATTTACAAATTTATGACTTTAGTTTCTAAAAAAGTGATGTTTTTACATCATACATTTGCTATAAAATCAACAATATTATATCTTGCTCACCTGCTTGTAAATTGAGGTTTCCAGCAGACTTTCCAGCTTCATCGAGTGAATCCCCAGCACTGTGATCACAACATGATGAAAATATAAAAAAGCGTGAGAAGAGCACCAATAAAATAAAAAAAGTCGATGAAACAAAAGTGATTTTGTTCCTTTTGAAAGTGAGTTAGGAACATCTTTTATAAATTGAAATCTTTTTTGTAAACAAAGATACAGTGTAAATAATGCAATTAGTGTAAATTGTGTAAATGCAAATTGTGTAAATGCAAATTGTGTAAATGCAAATTGTGTAAATGCAAATTGTGTAAATGCGAATTGTGTAAATACAAATTGTGTAAATACAAATTGTGTAAATGGAAATTTTGTAAATACAAATTGTGTAAATGCAAATTGTGTAAATGCAAACTGTGTAAATACAAATTGTGTAAATGATGTAAATAGTGTAACTAACGTGAATAATGTCAAGTGCTTCATAAAAAGATTCTTCAACCACACTGAAAAAAAGAAGTATCTTTTTCAGCCCATTTTTGGCTGGAACCGTTTACATAAGTGTTAATTTGGACTGATTTTAAGGCCAAAAGATGACTTAGTCTTGTTTCAAGCCACAAAATTAACTGATTGTTTAAACGGTTTAAGACTTTTCTTTGTGCTCTCTCTCAATAATTTTTTAATAAACTCTTAATAAACTCTTAATAATCTCTTAATAATCTCTTAATAATCTCCTAATAATCTCTTAATAATCTCTTAATAATCTCTTAATTCCAATGATTAAGAATTGATGTCATTTGATATTTATTATATTCTCAGCTTTATCAGTGTTTTGTGAATTTTGAAGTTATTTTAAAAATATTTTGATATTTGATAACTCACGTGTCTGTTCCCTGCTCTACAACAAGTTCCGCTACATCACTGCTCCTGTCGATTATTTGTGCAACGTCTTTAAAACTCCGATCGACGAACGACACTCCAGACCACTCAAGAATCTGAAATGTTAAATTCAAAGGCAGTTGAGAAAACGAACCGTTTCCAATCTTGGCAAATCTATTGCCAAAGAACGGTTGCTTATATGAATAGAAATCATGATCTGATCCTTTATTCCAGAATCACAAGCTCTTGGGAAGAATATATTTTCCAGTGTATCCTCACTTTATATTATTTTTCCATGAATAGTAAGAACAACAAATATTATTAAGCTCTATGTATTTTTATGCCTTTTCGAATCTTTGAGAAGAAGGTAAATAATGTGGTGACTATTAGTATAATTAATTCATGTTAACAAGAATTGTAGACAATTATCAAGCTCCGAAAGATTGATTGTAAAAGAAGAAAGAAGTTTTGGCCAAAAATGGAAAAAAGAGCTTTGAATAGACTTCTGGAAGACTAGACTAAAACTAGACAGCGCTGTGATAATTTTCTATCTGAGAAATTAGTACGACAATTATTTAAATTTCATTTACCATATAATATTACAATGCAATATTTAGCAATATGTAAATAAAATAGTAATCAAAGTCTATTGAAATTTTGACGGACATAAAAATGTAAATAACTTGCAATTTGTATCAATGATAGTTTAAAACAGCAGAAGTTTAAATTCATTGAAATTTAAATTTATTTGATTTAAATACATTATAAGTCAGATAACTATTCATTTGATTAACTAGTTTTGTTTGTTACATTTATCTGTTACTCTCATTTATTATTTTTATTTCTTATTCTCATTTGTAATTATTCTTATTTTTTATTCTCATTTGTTATTCTCATTTGTTAATCTCATTTGTTATTCTCATTTTTTATTCTTATTATCATTTTTTATTCCCATTTGTTATTATCATTTGTTATTCCCATTTGTTATTCCCATTTGTTATTCCCATTTGTTATTGTCATTTGTTATTAACATTCGTCATTTTAAATAAATAGTTATTCATTTTTTAGACAAATATACATAGATCAAATACATTAATATTAGTCAAATGAAATTTTTCACAGACCTTTTGTAAATGAAATAACTCTTACAAATTTGTTGTCTGTTTTCTTCATGAATGCATCATAATAGCATTTAAAGTTAATATTACTTTCCATGATTTGAAAAATTTCATTGCAGTATTATTACTCGTCGAAAAGAAGAAGAAAGAAATTTATCAAAACTTTTGCATAACGAGAAACTTTTTCCATTCTGAAGAATCGCTTTTAGATGAGAGTCACGCAATCATCGGAAGCTGTAAAGTTTTTGGGATTCGCACGAAGAATCCATACAAATAGCACAAACTGCAAAGACATCTCCAAGAATCACCAGTTCTTTTCTGAATTATTTCTTGCCAATAAATAAAAACGAATTTAAAAAGGGAAGAACAATAAAAAGGGATAAATGAGAATAACAAGAGTGCAAGAATTGGAATAATAATAGGAATGTAAATAATAAGAGGAAAGTAAAAAATAAGAAGAATGTAAATAATAAGAGGAATGTAAATAATAAGAGGAATGTAAAAAACAAGAGGAATGTAAATAATAATAGGAATGTAAATAATAAGAGGAAAGTAAAAAATAAGAGGAATGTAAATAATAAGAGGAATGTAAATAATAAGAGGAATGTAAAAAATAAGAGGAATGTAAAAAATAAGAGGAATGTAAATAATAAGAGGAATGTAAACAACAATGGGAATATAGTATAAAGACTTAACTGTAAAAACCAATAAGGAAGGGAATAATAATAGTAATACAAAAACTTTAAAAATACTACACTTTCTGAATCATGTTGTTTTTTAGTAAAATATGCATCATCGCGTATTTTAGAAAAATCATCCTTGAAATTTTTACTAATAATTTCACTGTGTTCCTAAATTTTTTTTTGCATTTAACTTTTCTTATTCGATTCCCCAGAAAAATTCACCCCAATTTGAATATAATAACATTTTTGACACGTGCCTGGATCATTTAGCACTAAAATAAATTAAGTGGGTATAAATCTTCATTTTTCAAAAAAATCATGTTTCATGTTTTCGTAAATTTCGAGGTGTTCCTTAAATTTTTTTTGGATTTTTCTTGTTGCATTCGATTCCCAGAAAAAAGCGCCCCAATTTGAGTATTATAACATTTTTGACACTTGTCTGGATCAATTGGTAATTTAATAAATAGTGTAGGTGCCAATTTGCATAATTTAAAAAAAAATCATTTCTCATGTTTTCGTAAATTTCGAGGTATTCCTTAAATTTTTTTTGGATTTTTCTTGTTGCATTCGATTCCCAGAAAAAAGCGCCCCAATTTGAATATAATAACATTTTTGACACGTGCCTGGATCATTTAGCACATAAATAAATTAAGTAGGTATAAATCTCCATTTTTCAAAAAAAACCTGTTTTATGTTTTTGAAAATTTCGAGGTGTTCCTGAATTTTTTTGGATTTTTTTTGTTGCATTCGATTCCCCAGAAGAAAGCACCCCAATCTGAGTATTATAACGTTTATGACACTTGTCTGGATCAATTAGTAATTTAATAAATTAATCAGGTGCCAATTTGTATAATTTAAAAAAAAATTATGTTTCATTTTTTCGTAAATTTCGAAGTGTTCCTGAAATTTTTTTTGGATTTTTCTTGTTGCATTCGATTCCCCAGAAAAAAGCACCCCATTTTGAATATTATAACGTTTTTGATAATTTTAAAAAAAATCATCTTTCATGTTTTCGTAAATCTCGAGGTGTTCCTGAATTTTCTTTTTGAGTTTTCTTGTTGGATTCGATTGCCCATAAAAAAGCACCCCAATTTGAGTATTATAACGTTTTTGACACTTGTCTGGATCAAATAGTAATTCAATAAATTAATCAAGTATAAATTGGCATTTTTCAATAAATCGTGTTTCATGTTTTTGCTAATTTCGATGTGTTTCTGAAATTTTTTTTGTATTTTTCTTGTTGAATTCGATGCCCCTGGAAAAAGCACCCCAATTTGAGTAGTATAACGTTTTTGACACTTGTCTGGATCAATTAGTAATTCAATAAATTAATCAAGTATAAATTTGCATTTTTCAATAAATCGTGTTTCATGTTTTCGTAAATTTTGAAGTGTTCCTGAAATTTTTTTTGGATTTTTCTTGTTGCATTCGATTCCCCAGAAAAAAGCACCCCATTTTGAATATTATAACGTTTTTGACACTTGTC
>WNHD01001455.1:0-18976 GCA_011057455.1 Ganaspis sp. Gsp50 | reverse complement strand
AGCAATATGGTTTAATTTATTTTTCTATTAAACTGAGATTTCAAATAATTACTTCAATTTCAGTGTCAATAGGACGTTAGAATTAGGCATTAAAATAAAGTGTAGTTGCGACAACTTCTTATTCAACTCTGTGAATCACCTCATTTGCTTAAAATTATACCGGCACACTTTATTAACAAACCTCATGCCACTGACATAAAATTCCACCAAGTAATTTAAAAATTATTGCGAACTCCCCGTCTTGCCCCGGTCCCCGTTTTGCCCCATGTTCCCCTACTTTAGATTTTCTAAGAAATCTTTAATATTACCTAAAAACCGTTAAATTATTTATAATAATTAACAATACATCAGAAAAATTCAAAATATTTAAAAATAATTCCAAATGCTTCTAAATATTTCAAAAAAGCGTGAAAATACTTTAAAATATTTGAATATACTTGAAATTACTTTAAAAAACTTTAAAATTCTAAAACATCTTTCAAATTACTTTAAAGCTCTGAAAATATAAAAATATTCTTTTTAAAACTTTAAAGTATTTAAAATAATTAAGAATACTTAAGAGCGATAAAAAATATTTTAAAATACTTAAATTTTTTTAAACATTGATTCAAAATAATTATAAATACATTAAAATAATTGAGAATAAATAAAAATATTTAAAAGTATTCAAAAATTCTTCTCAATATTTCAAAAAAGCGTAAAAATAATTTAAAATATTTAAATATACTTGAAATTACTTTAAAACACTATAAAATTGTAAACAATATTTTATGTTACCTGAAAGCCCTTAAAATATTAAAATATACTTTTTAAAACTTTAATGTATTGAAAATAATTAACAATACTTTAGAATAATTTAAAATATGTTAAAATAATTCTAAATACTTCTAAATATTTCAAAAAAGCTTAAAAATAATTTAGAATATTTAAATATACCTCAAATTAATTTAAAATACTTGAAATTTCTAAAACATCTTTCAAATTACTTAAAAGCCCTTAAAATATTAAAATATGCCTTAAAAGACTTTATAGTATTTAAAATAATTAACAATGCTTCAGAATAATTAAAAAAAAATAATAATTCCAAATGCTTCTATTATTTCAAAAAAGCTTAAAAATAATTGAAAATAATTAAATATACTTCAAATTAATTTATACACTTTATAATTCTAAACAATGTTTTATACTACTTAAAAGCCCTTCAAATATTAAAATATACTTTGAAAAACTTTAAAGTATCCAAAATAAATAAGAATAAGTACTTCAGAATATTTTAAAATAGTTTAAAATATTTCCAAATACTTCTCAATATTTGAAAAAAGCTTAAAAACAATTTGAAATATTTAAATATACTTGATATGACTTTAAAATACTTTAAAATAATAAAAAATCTATTATATTACATAAAAATCTTTAAGAAATGAAAAAATATTTTTAAAGACTTTAAAGTATTTAAAAAAATTAAAAATAATTCACAATAATTTAAAATATTTAAAAATAGTTAAATTTTTTTAGAAAGTGATTCAAAATAATCAGAATTACATTAAAAAACTTCAGCTTACCTCAAAATATTTAAATATAATTCCAAATCTTTCTAAATATTTTAATAAAGTTTGAAAATACTTTCAGATATTGAAATATACTTGAAATTTCTTTTAAACACTTTAAAATTATAAAAAATGTTTTATATTACTTAAAAGCGTTCATTATAGTAAAATATGCTTTTAAAGACTTTAAAGTATCCAAAATAATTAAGAATACTTCAGAATAATTAAAAATATATTTAAAAATATTTAAAAATATTTCCAAATACTTCTCAATATTTCAAAAAAGCATAAAAATACTTTAAAATATTTAAATATACTTGAAATCACTTTAAAACACATTAAAATTCTAAATAATCTTTTATGTCGTCTAAAAGCCTTTGAAATATTAAAATATACTTTTAAAAACTTTAAAGTATTTATAATAATTAAGAATACTTCAGAATGCTTTAAAATATTTAAAAGTATTTAAATTTTTTTAAAAAGTGATTCAAAATAATCATAAATGCATTAAAATAATTCAGAAAAATTAAAAACACTCAAAAATATTTAAAAATTCTTCTCAATAATTCAAAAAAGCTTAAAAGTACTTTAAAATATTTAAATGTACTTGGGATTATTTTAAAACACTTTAAAATTGTAAACAATATTTTATGTTACCTGAAGGTCTTTAAACTATTTAAATATACTTTTAAGAATTTTAAAGTATTTAAAATAATAAAGAATACTTCAGAATCTTTCAAAATATTTTAAAATACTTAATACGTCTTAAAATATCCTAAAATACTACAAAGCAATTTTAATATGCTTTCTTATAATTCAGAATAATTGTAAATAGTTTAAAGAAAATACCTGAGAATCGTTAAAAAGAATTTAAGGTTATTAAAAATATTAATAAATATTTATAATTACTTTAAAATGTTTTCAAATATTTCCGAATATTTTAAAATATTATGAAATAGTTGATTGGAAATTATTTGGAAAAATAATTCAATATATTAAAGTAGTTGTAAGTGTTTTTAAATACCTTGTAGTATTCTGAAGTTGTATATTAAGTATATTTGAATATTTGTAAATATTTTTGTTTTAAAATATTTTAAAGTCTTTTCAAGTATCTTTGTCTTTTTCACAGAGATTGTAAGTATTTTTAAATATTTTGAAGTAATTTGAATTTTTTTTAAAAGGTATACTATTCTGTAAAACATTATAAACACCATAAAGCAATGAAATTAAATGAACGAAATAAATGTCCATGATAAAGTGAAAAATATATGAGATTCCAATGATTTCATAAGGAATATTGAAATTTTATTACAATTACGGGTTTTCCACGTTTACGAGTGTTGTAGAAACTTTCAATTTTTAAAGATTTAAAAAAATGCTAAAATTTATTCAGTTTTAAAATATTATAAACTTCATTAAAAAGTAATTATTCTTTAAAATTACAGAAAAATTATTTACAGAATTTAAGTGTGGATATAATATTTTAAAAGAGTAGAAATAATAAATTGCAAAAAAGTTCGTGAAGACATAATAGCTAATATGTTTAAAAATTATCGATTTTTTGTTTCTTGTTTGTAATATTTATTTTAAATTTAATCATATTTCCTTTACATTGTTTACAATTTCAATTATATCCTTTTTCCATTAATTTTCGTTGTTGTCGGCTTACTAGAAGAAAGTAGTCACCTCTTGAGTGTTCCCTCCTTACTTTCATAAAAGACCTGTAATTGATGTTTCATTTATAATTATGTTCATTTTTTTAAATACAAACATATTAATTAAAAAATACTTACAACATTTTTTTCGCAAACTGGAACATGTTTATCCAGAAAATGAAATTTGTACAGCATTTCATAGTCATTCTCCTCCATTAGATCGAATTGCTTTAGAAAACTTTTGGCGTGCTCCTTTCTTATATTTAGAAAGCTTTTTTTTATTTCCTTAACTGAAAACAAATCATTATTTTTAATATTTATATGGTAATACTAAACTATTTAATGTATTTTTATTTCAATTATTATTATTGTTATTGATTCTTCTTTATTCTTGTTAATATCTGCTTATTGTAAATTTTTTTAAACATTGAAAAGTTTGAAAAGATTTTGGACATTAACAACGCTGGAGGCGAATCCAGGTACATTTTCTTTGTCTTTTACTTTCACGTGTTCAGTTCACTATTCTTATTTATTGCATTTAAAATATATTGAGAAACACTTCAAAATAGTTAAAAACTCTTCAAACGATTTAAAAACAATTAAAAACCCTTTTCATCATTTTAAAAGATTTCAAAATATTTAAAAAATATTTAAAATGGTGTTAAAATTTTAAAGCTTTGGGGATTATTTTCAAATATTTTAAAGCCATTTTAAGTATTTTGAAATATTTTGAATTTTTTTGAAGCACTTTAAAGTATTTTGTATCATTGGAAATTATTTGGCATTATTTTAAAAATATTTTAAGTATTTTTATGCACATTTCAATATTTTAATTATTTCTTAAAATTTTAAAATATTGGAAAGTATTTAGAAATATTTTAAATTGCTTTTAAGTATTTTGGAATACTTTAAAGACATTTTATTTTGAAATATTTTGAAGCTTCTTCTGTAAAAGAAAAGTACGACATATTGGTAAACCTTAATAAACACCATAAAGTAAAAAAATTAATTAACAAAAATAAATTTCAATGATATGATTTAAAATTCCATGAGATTTCCATCATTTCAGGACGAATAATAAAATTCAATGGGAATTCCAAGTTTTTCATGTTTTCCAAATTTTTATAAACCCTGCATACTGTCTAGTTTATTATTTTGCATTTTTTGTCTGATTGCTTACACTGATACACGTCATTGAAGTACGCAACTTTTTTTTTCGTTTACGAAAAATTGAAGCACATTGTTTTAATTATTATATTTTCATATGATTATTTAACACCTTTTTACTAAGATAATGCAAAAAAGAATATTTTAAAATTGTAAAGAAATATTTGAAAAATTTGATAATTCCAAAAATTTGTTTCTTCCTTTTTTGTAAACAAAAAAAGAAAGTTGCAAACTTCAGTAGCATACTGAAATTCACTTGCTCAACCATAATTTCAATGATAATATCTAAATTTTATGATTAAATTTTAATAAAAATATAATATTAGTTACAGAAAGAAGTCTTATTAATGAATATGGATTTCTAAAACCCTATTACAAATTTAAAAACCAAGATTTTTTTAAAAAAAATTTAATATTTAACAATAAAGCCGTAATAATTTATGTATTTTTAAAATTTAATCAATTTAATTATTCCAATATAAAATAAATATTAAATTATATTTACTGATTTAAAAATATGAAATTTTAACCTTAAAGAAATGTTCAATGTCTAAAAGAAGAATTTGACAGTTAAAACTAACAACTTCATGTGTGAACGAATGAAAAAATGAATGAAGGACATTGTCGCTTATTATTATTAATTAATAATTAGTTTTTTTACTCACCAGTTGGTGATCCTGGTGCTTCTGATGCTAGGGTCTCAAAAGTATTTTTCCTCCATGTACTATTTGAATAATTTATTTTATCTTTGTCAAAAAGCGCGGAATAATGAGGTAACTTTTGTTGTAAAAACAATTCCATTTTTAATAAAAATATACACGAGAGGCAGTTGTCAGCAACTTGAAAATATTCCTCAAACGGAGTACAAAATACAACTGAACCTCGATTTTGCACCACTGCACTCCGTGTTGAGTAGGGGTGAGATGGGGGGGTTTGGTTGCATCAAAACAACACAGCCAGAGGTTGTTTATATTCCTTCATTCGCGGCAATTAATTGCTTTTGCGCGAGCTTCTCTTCAAGCTTTTAAAAGCTATTCAAGCACGGTGTCTTTTCAAGAAAAGAAGATAGTTATTTTAATAGTGGTATATTTTGTGAATATTGTTAAAAAATTATTAATAAATATGCAGCAACATCCGAATGCTAATTTAAGTGGTGAGTAATTGAATATCACTTAATTTTATACATATCACTTAAAATATGATTATAAAAGTGAATGAAATAACAGTTAAGGGTAATGCATGGACAAATTGTCAGTGGTGATGAAAACTGTCAGACTGAGCCAATAGAAGATGGCCGACTTCTGGATACAAAGGCAAGACACGTTGCCTACACACAGGAACTACATGCAGATATTTTTTTCCAGAAAATTCTAAGACAGAGTAAAATTAACAAACTGAATAAATAAAAATAATACTGATTATTATTAATATAATAGACAATAACAATATGAGCCTTTTTTTAATCATGTTGTTAAAAATTACACTTTACCAATAGTGTCAAAGAAATTCAAGCAAGTATTACATTGCACAGCAATTATTAATAATTGAATAACAATAAACAGAGCAATAATTGTTATTACTTGTTTATTCTTTGCCAATATTCTTAATGTATATTACCCTGTGAAACGATATTTATATTTGTGATCTAAGAAAATCAAATAGTATCTATTTCAATTTTCTAGCAAAGTTATCAGCCGAGATAGCCTGTGCTCAGGGGCTACATGCACAACTCTTTTCATTAGCAAAGCAAAGGGAGGAACTAAACCTTATAATACAAATTAATAATAATAATCGACAATTTCATTAATTGATTAATTCATTTATTCTATCCACACATAAACTTGGCTGTTTCTGCTTTCCATTATTATTCGAAAGGATTTGACATTTCCTTGTATATACTTGATTAGAGTTTCGTGATTTTATTTTTTAATTTAAACATGTTTAGAAAATTTTCGTTTTTTTAAGATTTTTTAAAAAGTAAATTGCAAAGAAGGTATGAATATTTTTTTAAAATTTAAATAATATTCTTACATTTCTATTGGTAGATTTTTGATTTGTTGTTAACTGTGAATATGGATTTAGAATTTTTAATACAATTTGAAATAATTGTTTAATTTTACATTTATTACATTTCTCGAGTATCTATTAAAATTAAAGACGTAAATTGTCTTCAGTATCGGTTATGACATTTTACTGTTTATAAAAATGACAATTTTATTTATTACAATTATAACAAAATAATAAGTGGAAAATTTATATTACTTATTTGATTATCGTTTTGCCGAGTTCATTCTTATATATATATAATAACATTTTGAGGCGATATTAATATTTGTATTTTAAAAAAATCCATTTCAAATAGTTTCTATATCAATTTGCTACTAAACTTATCGGTCTAGATAGTGAGTTTCTATCAACATTTTTCTGTAAATTTGACACTTTCTTTTCAATACAAGCAGGCACTTTTATTCAAATAGAGCTTTGAGATGCCGCATTTTAGATAATAAAGATGTCAATCTACATAAATGTTTTAAAAATCATCCTTTCTCCGATCCGGAAAATGGCCCACGCGATTCAAACTGTCACACTACTTGTCAGCCATATGTCTCCATACAAATTTGTTGCCTGTGCTCAGAGGCTACATGTAGATCAGATAATCGGTTTGCAGATTAGCGAAACAAAAGGCAGAGGAAAAATAACAAACTCTCTGAAAAAACTGTTTAGGTGAGGTAGCTAGAATTCTTGTTGACCCAGCTAATCAGTATCGCTGGATATCGTTTAGATAGAAATTGAGCTGCGGTATCTAAACTTTTTATCAGAATGTCTCTTTTTGTGGTAAACAGATCATTCATGAGTGATATCTAAACGTTTTATGTGGGACACCTAAACAGATTCTCTAAATCGTTTAGCTGGCCCAGACAAACTGTTTATCTCTCTCTAATTTAGGGGGTCTACTTAATATTTTCTAGCTATTATATCTAAATTTTCTAGATAAGGTAGTTAATAAATTTATTTAGATTTTCTTAATAGTTTCGTTGCCTTGATATTTTTGCTTAACTCTTTATTTTTTAGATTGCTAGTCTATTCAATTTTTAGGCGATAGTCACAAATATTACATAGATTACATGAATGGATCCATATGTAATATTTGAGGATACCGATCAAAAATTGAAAAGAATATACTAACCTTGAAAATATTTATAATCTTCTCATTGTCAGCTATACCGTGCCTGAAGTATCCAGAAGTATTGCTGAAAGTCATCAAACTTTTTCTACACTGTACAACTTTTCACCCTGCACTAACTCAAAATTACAACATGCAAAAATAATACATTAAAATTTGTACTTGACACATCGCAATTTTCGAATTGCAATACCGATAAGTTTTATTCCTTATTGCCCGCCACAACTGAACACAAGCCACGTCGCCATTTTACCTATTTACCATTACAGATTTATCTCAGTCAATTAGTTGAGACACCTCACACAAACTGTCTAGCTGTAGGTTCTTAAACAAACTAGTTTAGATGTTGTAGCTAAACCAGCTAGCTGTCCTTCTTAAACACATTAGCTAAACAATTTTTCACTGTCATTAAATTTGTTTCGCTATAGTACCAAACAATAAAGCAGAGGCTGCTAACAGTATTGGTGAAGCAGCTAGATTTCTTCAACTATGAACTTCTAGCTAACACAAACAATTTTTTTCAGTGCTGAACCTTATAATTAATGAAAATAATAATATTATATCATTTTCATTATCAATTTTTCATTAATCAAGATGTTAGAAGTGACACTTTACACAAAATGTTAAAAAATTACAAAAAAGTAAATTGCACTCTAAATTTCTTGGAGTGAGATCTCTCTCCACTAAGAGTGAAAACTGGGTCAGTTCGATTCGAGTAATAAACCCACTCTAAAAGAGTGAGATTTCACTCTTAAGAGTGAAAATTCACTCTCAGTAGAGTGAAAATTCACTCCAAAAGTGGATGCGACTACTTATCATCTCGACCCTTTGTTTCGCGTAAATTTTGACTCTAATTGGAGTGAAAGTTCACTTTTTAAAAGTTAAATCTCGCCCTTTTAGAGTGTGTTTCTCACTCGAAACGGAGTGACCCGGTTTTCACTCTTAATGGAGTAAGAACTCACTTCAAGAAATTTAGAGTGTGCACACCCATTCTTAGTAATTCAGTGATAATAATTAGTGCAATAATTTGTATTGCTTATTTGCTTATTATTTTACCAATATTCTTACATATACAATAACCTGTGAAACCATATTTATATTTCTATTCTAAAAAAATCAATTTCAAGTAGTTTCTATATCAATTTTCTAGCAAAGAATTCCGCCAAGATAGCGGGTTTCTAACAACATTTTTCTGTAAGTTTGACAATTTTTTTTCAATACAAGCAGGCACTTTTACTCAAATAGAGCTTTGAGCTGCCGCATTTTAGATAATAAAGATGTCAATTCACATAAATGTTTTGAAAATCATCCTTTCTCCGATCCGGAAAATGGCCCATGCGATTCAAACTGTCACACTACATGTCAGCCATTTGTCTCCATACTAATTTGTTGCCTGTGCTCAGGGGCTACATGTAGATCAGATAATTCGTCTGCAGATTAGCGAAGCAAAAGGCAGGGGAAAAATAACAAACTGAAACTTATAATGAACGAAAAGAGTATTATATACCTTTTTTTAATCAAGTTGTTAAAAATGATAACTTACAAAAAATGTTAAAAAATTACAAAAAAGTACATTGCACACACATTCTTAGTAATTCTATGATAATAATTAGATGAATAATTTGTATTGCTTATTTGCTTATGTTTGGGCAAATATTCTAATATATTCAACAACCTGTGAAACGATATTTATATTTGTATTCTAAAAAAACCAACTTCATATAGTTTCTATATCAATTTTCTACAAATGTTATCGGCCGAGATAGCGGGTTTTGTAACAACACTTTTCTTTAAGTTTGACAAATTTTTTTCAATACAGGCTCAGATACTTTTACTCAAATTGAGCTTTGAGCTGACACATTTTGGATAATTAAGATCTCAATCCTTGGATATATTAAATTACAGAATTAATCTTATACAATCAATTTGACAGTGCTGATTTTAGAATTCTACAAATATTTGAGAATAATTTGTTAGAAATGCTGTAACCAAATTAGTACTGCTCACTAAATCTGAATGAGTTAAATATAACTAATTCAATAGTACAATGTCAGTCACTGATTCAATTAGTGAAATATAACTAATTATTACCCACATAGCACAATAGCTTCCTGGAAGCTTCCCTGGAATATTGGTGAGGTTTATTTAGAAGCTTCCAAGAAGCTTTAAATGTCCGCCTCATGGAAAGCTGCCACCGGAACCTCAAGGGAAGCTTCCACTGGAACCTCACAGGAAGCTTCGCAGGATTCTAACTGGAATCTTCCTGGAACCTTTAGGGAAGCTTCCCTCAATATTCCAAAGAACATTTGAAGCCCATAATTTTCAGTTCTTATTCAATTTTCCCAAACCAAAATATTGTTTTTTAAGCTTCAAAACTGAGTTTAACGGCTTAACGTGCTTGACCAGAGGACCACTTGGCGATAATCTCTAAATTGTAAGTCACATTTTACGATTGAAAAAACATATTTTTCTAAACAAACAGTTAATCATTTATTTACATTTACCAAATAAATAAAATTCAAATTTGTTACAATTATTGGAATTTTATTTATTTGGTAAATGTAAATAAATGATTAACTGTTTGTTCGTTTAGAAAAATATGTTTTTACACTCGCAAAATGTGATTTACAATTTGGAGATTTCCGACAAGTAGTCACCGCTGGTCGAGCACGCTGGGACGTTGAACCCAGTTCTGTTGATTTCTTCCAGTAAAATCCTCCCATCGAGCTTCAGGGGTTCGAATCCTTATGGATCAATGGACTTTAAATATCAATCCTCTCAAATATTTTAATTTTTTCTATTTAATACTGTTGCCTACTGCAGGACAATGCAAAATATGGAATTTACTTAATTTTTTGAAGCTTTAAAAACAATATTTTTTTTAAAAATAAAATATTAAATATTACAAAAATTAAATAAGAACTGAAAATTATGGGCTTAAAATGTTATTTGGAATATTGAGAGAAGCTTCCCTAAATGTTCCAAGAAGATTCCAACAGGTTTCGGGAAAGCTTCCTGTAAGATTCCGTGGAAGCTTTTTGTGAGATTCCGGGGAAGCTTCCTGTAGGATTCTAGTGGGAGCTTCCCTTGAGGTTCCGATGGAAGCTTCTAATTAAACGTCACAAATCTTTCCCGGGAAGCTTCCAGGAAGCTATCGTGCTTTAGTTAATAATGCTTTTCAGTGGTATTATTAACCAAATATGTCTATCTTTTAAAATTTTGGTCCCTATTTTGGACTTTTCATTATTAATTTTAAAATTTGACTTCAGATTTTAATTTAGCGACCTCAAAAATCCCAGAGTAAGCATTATGAACCAAATTCAGCAAAATGTTAAAAACATTAGTCGCCATTTTGAATTTTCAAAATTTGACTTCAGATTTGGATTCAGCGATCCAGAAAACGTTAAATAAAACAATTAACAAAAAAAAATTTTGTCTCAAAAAGGACTTATAGCTATTTTGCTAAAGGGTTAAACAATCCTAACATTAAACTGTAGACCATTCAGCGTTACCCAGGGTGCACCAACGAGGAGGCGGTCTACATGACACCCCAACATACTTACAGTATTCTCATCAGAATTACTATTCTGTAAAACCATATGAATTGAATTGAAATATAAAAATTCCCACTGAATTCAATAAGAAAAAAATTTAATATTTAAATATAAAAATATTATAAAGTCTGCGATTTCCATGTAAGTACATATATTTGTACAGTAGTGTTGATGAATACCTCCCTCGTTGACACTCGTCCTATGTATACCTAAGCTCAATAATGCTGTCCTTCCGGTTGGATAATCTTTTTGAAAACCGCGTCATTTCTACAATAATGTTACTAGTTCGTGGCTAGCATGATGCATAATTCATCATAAACGATAAACATTATTGTAGGAATGACATGGATTTTAAAAAGACCATCCATCCGAAAGGACAGCATTAATGTGTTTGGATGTATATGTTACCGTAGAAACAAATGTGTAACACAAGCCCAAAATAGGAAGACATTCCAGAACACTACCGTACATATCTCAAATATATAATCTTGCGCGACGACTTCGCAAGGACAATTACCCAACCACGAACATGCTGCCTTTTCGGTTGATATATCTTGTTGAAAATTGCGATTTCTAGTATAATCTTATTCGACGGTTGTTATCATGATATATAAATCCTGTGCAAACTATTTAAAATGTGATGGAAAAGACATGTTTCTTCAAATCAGCGTACCGACAGGAAAGATAGATTATTTGTGGTTGGACATCGAATGGTCAAAATAGAAACCTTGCGCTCTTTACGCGCAAGGACACATGAATCTGTTTGTTGAAACAAACATTAACCTTGCGTATATAGAACGCAAGGAGGCGTAATTTTGAGATTTTATGCAACCTTGCGCGAATAATGCACAAGGACATATAATTTATAATAAAAAATTACAACTACGCGCAGACATCTATGTACAGAGAAATTTTTTTTGTATGTTTGACTAATATTTAACATTTTCAATATAACTCAACTCAATTCAACTTAACAAATTATGTTATTTACTCAGGCATACTTCTCCAAAATGTTCAGCAGCTGATTTCCATGCTAATGGACACTATAAGAGAGTATAAAGATTTTATGAAGTACAATTAATACTTTCGTCTTTTTGAGTGTTGTTTCCTTTCTAGTGTACTAACAATTGTCCCAAATTGTAAATTTTCATTTTTCATACTTTTTGACAAACATTCTCTTTCGCTTTCAGTTACACTATTTAATGACCTTTTTTTTAGCATCCTTTTTTTCGTACTCTCCGCCAAACCATTAGTTTGGCGTTTAACATCTTCACTTTTACTAACGTTACTTTTTAGACTCTCAGAACAAGAATCAGACTTATAGTTTTGTTCATAGTCTTGTAAGTACTTAGGTTTTTGGATGTTCCGTGCACTTCTTTTAATTATCACAATTTTATTTTCTACTACTTGATCAAAATCGATATCACAGTCTTTCATTTGACTGTGTTCGCTTTGAACATTCTCAGAAGAAGAATCAGTCTTACAGTTTTCTTCATAGTTTTGTAAGTACTTAGGTTCTTGGATGTTCCGTGCACTTCTTTTAATTATCACACTTTTATTTTCTACTACTTGATCAAAATCGATATCACAGTCTTCCGTTTGACTGTGTTCGCTTTGAACATTCTCAGAAGAAGAATCAGTCTTATAGTTTTGTTCATAGTTTTGTAAGTACTTAGGTTCTTGGATGTTCCGTGCAATTCTTTTAATTATCACACTTTTATCTTCTATTACTTGATCAAAATCGATATCACAGACTTCCGTTTGACTGTGTTCGCTTTGAACATTCTCAGAAGAAGAATCATTCTTATTGTTATGTTCTTAGTTTTGTAAGTACTTATGTTCTTGGATGTTCCGTGTACTTCTTTTAATTATCACACTTTTATTTTCTACTACTTGATCAACATTTTTATCACAGTCTTCTGGTTGAGTGTGTTCGCTTTGAACATTCTCAAAAGAAGAATCAATCCTATAGTTTTGTTCAGAGTTTTGTATGTACTTAGGTTCTTGGATTTTTCGTGTATTGCTTTTAATTATCACACTTTTATTTTCTACTACTTGATCGACATCTTTATCACAGTCTTCTGGTTGACTGTGTTCGCTCTGAACATTCTCAGAAGAAGAATCAGTTTTATAGTTTTGTTCATAGTTTTGTAAGTACTTAGGTTCTTGAATGTTCCGCGTACTTTTCTTCATTAGTATTTTCTTATTTTTGCAATTTTCGATTTGACTGAGTTCGCAATTATTATGCCTAATTATTTCATTTTCATAAGGATTTGCGCTATTACGTACAACTATTACCGCCTTCTTTTTCTTTTCAATTTCATGCTGCATTGTAACTAAAGTAAAATTTGTTTCAATACATTCAGCTTCAGATTGTATGAAATCTATATTTTCTTCCTCAATGCTTTCACCATTTACGTCTTCAACTTCACCCGTATTTTTCTTAATTTTTTGCGAATTTGTTTTCTGTTTCTTTTCAGCTTCATGCTTCTCTTTTGCTGCAATTACATGTGGTGGATCTCTTATTTTCATTCCTCTACTAATTCGGCTGTCGATTGTTTCAGGGAGTAAGCAAGTATCGTAAAATGAAATTAACTTTGGTGCCATGTAATTAATCCAAAAATTTTCATTTCTTTTTATTTTTATAAGTCTGTAATCTTTTGGTATCCATACGAAAAAATAACAAAATTCTTTGTCTATTATATTCAGTTGCATCTGTATCTGATAGTAATACGGATGATTTTGATAAATTGTTAAACATTTGTTATTCGTAAATAAAGATGTGATTGCTTTCACCTGACTCTTATATGCCTCGGTAAGTGTTTTATATGTCGATGCACTGTGAGGGCATTTTATTTCCACGATATTACCATTTTTCTCCAATATCCCGTCCGGTGTAGCTGCTAAACCTACAATTGTAGGATGAACAAATAAACCGCATTCTGCAACTGTATCTGCCATAATTTCTTCTAATTTAGCTCTAGCTGTTACTTCGTGTTTGTTACCCCACAATGTTGCAGCTGTTGTTAAATACTTAGGTATGCGAATTTCTCTAACAATTGCAGTACACGATGTGTACTCTCTTTTACGGCATATTTTACTAGCAAAACTTGCAGTTACAAACTCTCTCCTTAAAGCCCTCCATTTATGATTCAGCGTTTGTCCACGAGTTTGTTCCTCAACCTCTTCTCGATTCTCGATTCTCCATTATTGTTTTTACCTTCTCTTTATGCTTCTCTAATTCCTCATCGTATGTTTCCCTCTTCATGTCAGGTTTATCGGCATTTGGACCATAATCTTTGTCAAAATATTGCTTTTTCCTTCTTTGTTTCCTTTTTGTACCTTTGCTTTTCTTTTGTTGATGAAGTCTTGTACTAGAATCATGCAGATCCTGCGCTGCCTTTGGTACTTCTTTCCCAGAAGCTCTGTAATAAGCTACGACTAGATTACGATCATTGAAATGTAATGCCGCTGCCATTACGCGAACATGGTATTCGTTTCGCAAAGCAAAATTTATACGTTTTCCACCGATTTTCTCGGCAACAATTCCATTTGCTGATTCGACAAAATTTGTGTCTAAATTTAGTAAGAGATTTTTGGCATTTAGACTAAGTCGTGAAATAGCCTCTTCTACTTCATTAACGAAATTCCATTTTTGAAGAACTTCCACTTGATTTACTTCCTTACGATCTACATTACCGTTACAAAGTGGATTGTAATCTTTACATTGACTGTGATCTCCGAACACGTGCCTAGGAATAACATCAATTTACTCACATCAGAAATGCATTTTTCATCAATTATCGCCTCAGAATCCCATACGTTTTGTAGTATACGATTTACTTCGGTGATGCATTTTTGTCCACTGCTTTTGATAATAGCTCGAGGTTTTCCTATACGTCCACGCTTAGTCTTTGCTATCTCTTTTACCCTATTTTGAAAGGCTCTACGCAAATGTTTGGAGCATTCTATTTTCTCTACGATTATTCCATAAGATGAATACGGGTCAGCTTCTACTACTTTCGTATAGACACTACTATCGCCATCGGCAATTAACGTAGTGTACATCAGATTATGCTGTTCTATACTTTTTTGAAATCCTTCTACAATTGCTGCGCTCTCCATACTTGTAGAACTAGCATCACGACTCCAATTCTTAAAACATTCATGTTTCTTCGGCACTTTATCACTTCTTACTGCTCTATCGCACACAGAACAGTACATGTCCTTCATTTCGACCCACAGTATCTTTCCTGTTTTGTAGCCTATAATGTAAGCCATACCAGCAGGTGAATTATATACTCCGGTCCTATACGACCTTTTCATCCAACTGCCGTCTGCTAATACTGTAATCTTCCCTATTCCATTTTCAACATTTCCACTTTTTACTGCTTCTTCATATTCTTCTCTACCAGCTTGCTCCATACTTTCTTTCTGTAAATTGGACAAAACATTCCAAGCTTTATCACGTCGATTGAGGTATGTTTGGTTATTCATAAATTTGACTCCTGCAGCTGCAAATATCTTTTTCATCTGGGTATAACCGACTCCGCTATTTATTGCACCTAAAATTAAAGCTTCATTTACGTCTAGAGACTTGTCAGCTTTAGGTGTAGACCAAACTTTGGCATTCCAAGGACATTTATTAGATTGAAATAAATGACAAACTCTGTTACCTTCTCGCTTATTAGTTTGTAATTTAACATTCTATATAGTACATTCTGTACTTGTATGTGTTGCCAATTTTTTAGATAATTCTTCCCATACTCTTGGGAAGTTCATAAGCAAAACTTCCGTTGGGTCTACACTACTTTCTTTATGTTCCACATTCTCGTCTACATTTTTATGTGAGCGTTCAGATAAATTATCATCAATTACACTGTTAATATTATTATTTAATTTTTTCGCTTGATTTGACTCCATTGAAGGGGAGCTTAAACTTTCTTCTGCATCTCCCATTTCAGAACAGTTGTGATATGCAGATTCACTACTTAACGTTGAAGTAGAAGATTCGTTTTCCATTGAAGATTGTGTAACGCGTTTTGTACAGTCATCGATACTATCAGAAGTACTATCATTGCTTGTAACAACTTTATCCGCCTTCACGTTTCTAGCATGTGTCACTTTTTTCTTAAATGTCTCTTTTATGTCAGAGATCAAACCTTTATATTTCCACTGCTCAGCATCGCTTACGCGTTGAATATCGATAATTTTTGGAACTTTCTTGTTTTTTGTTGCTTGTTGTTCTGCAGTTTTCTTTGAAGTACACGCTTTCTCGACAACATTAATGTCTGATATTGAACTATCTACTACAACTGGATGTAATTCGAACCAGTTCCTCCTATCTCCCTCTGCAGAATAAAAAGGTATATTATGCTGCAAAATTTGTAATAGTTTATTAACATCTTCTAAAATTATCAAACATGCTGTGCTGTTCGATGATTCACTCGCAAGACCATTCAAATCTCTTGCGTGAGAATCAAACAGCCAAATTTGTCCGTTAGCCTTCCTGACAGCACCTGAAATTCCATTAGATGTCAGAATCGCAGATCTGTCAACTTCGAGAGAATCTTTTAATGTACTCTCTAGATTGAGACAACCACACACATTGTCCCGAAGATGACCCAGATTTGCTACTTGCATTTTTAGTTTTAAATCTACGGAATTTATGCGGATATTTGTAAAGACTTTAGAAGCAGTTAAATAAAAAGGATTTTCTTCACCTGCGCTGATAGCCCCCCTTTTCGAAATACTTTTTCTGTAAATTTCGTCACCAATCATCAAAACAGAATCGACTTCTTCTGAAGTCCACGCCTGTGGATTTTTCACATTGCACATAGCAATTGCAACCGCAGCGTTTGCAGTGCACTGGCGACCAGCACTTACCTTTCCAAAGATGTTGGTATTACCTTGATGAAAGTTTCCTCTCACAATACTGTGAGTACTATTCGATGTTTCTGCTAAGATTGCAGATTTATTCTCCACTGATGAGCTTCGAACTTCCACAGATGCAGCTGCATTACTTTCGACCTGTCCCACGGCTATATATTTCAACCCCACAGAATTAGCTTCATCATCACTCTTAATCTGCGCTTCCTTCATGAGAGAATCCACCATTGAAGGAAATGAAGCATCATCTTTGTCTATCTTCTCTTGTGGTTCTCCAGTTCACTTACTTTGCCTAATAATAAAAACCGTTGTTCATTTAATAATATTGCGGTTCTATCGTTAAAGAGCATAAGCTACTACAATCAAAAACATTACTCAACAAACCTTGCTCTATAGAGCATATATAACACGAAGAGTTATTTATTGTATAACGTGTAATACAGTCCATTTACTAAACTATTTAATAACTTTAAAATAACAATGTTGTAAAACAATGTTACAAAACCGTATATATACAAAGTTTAAAAACAATGTCCAGATGTGAGTTAGTGTGTGTGCCCTAACAACATATATATTACGTGTAGCTGAAAAGATGTTATATGAAGAGTTTCCAAGTAACGTGGGACTTATGGTAGTAAGGGAGTATGCTTAATGGAAAAGTAACACAGCAAGGTCATGAGAAGATTACACGGTAAGGGATCAGGCACATTGTATTGAATAATAATAGATTTGGTCTAGTTAACATGCAGTCTCTAGCTGAAGTAAATGTAAGATTGTGGTAATTCATAGTATCCCTACTGAAAATTCCTATACAAGATCTTGTAGAAGATCTTGTACAAGATCCACAGTAGAACTAGTACTAGATCCACTGTGGAACCCGTACAAGATCCTGTACAAGTTCTGCATAAGAAATTGGTACAAGAACCAGTACAAGAACCTGTACAAGATCCTGTACATTAACATATTTATGTTGAGGTTCTTGTACCGGTTCTTGTACAAAAGTCTTTATAAATTTCTTTGTTTATTTGAAAATGATAAAAAACTAATTTTTTTCACAGCGTCCTTCTTTTACTACTGATTAAAACCTACTGCGCAGCCCTAGCAATCAGAGAAAAGTAGTGCGCATTGTTTAAAAGTTTTCAAAAGAACCTAATTTATACGTCCAAGATCCTGTACAAGAACCTCAATATAAATATGTTAATGTACAAGAACCTGTACGGGATCTTGTACAGGTTCTTGTACAGGTTCTTGTTCCAATTTCTTATGCAGAACTTGTACAAGATCTTGTACAGGAATTTTCAGTAGGGATAATATGATCAATTTTCTGGGCACATCATTTTATGTGATGAAAAAAAGTGTTACCAGTTGTGAGGCACTTATGAAATTGTACAAAAAATGTTATATTTAATATGAATATATTAATATTATTTATTGTTATTTTAATGAAACAAGTTGCATGGAGAAATGAATATTTTTGACTTATTTTGTTATTAATTTCTTATGTAAATTTTCATTTAAAAGTTACAAACATTTAACACTCTTACAGAAACAAAAAATAACTATATTTATTTTATTTAATTATGACGTAGTATATAAAATAATGTTCACACTTTAAATGTTTCTTCAAATAATAGTGAAGTCGCAGAATATATATGCATAATCATTGTATATTTTTGTTGATGTTGCATTCGACAAAACTCGACATTTAATTATGACCTTGAATACAACCTTGAACAGTGATGACCACCTTTTAGAAAAATTATATATTTCTTTGTACACAAATAATTTCGAAGTATATATAAACTGCGATAAAACAAAATTACTTTTAAACATTACAGAAGTCACAGCCCACATAACACAATTTATTGTCACAATATTGCGTCAATATTGCAGTAAATACTTGCAATATTGCGACGGAACATTGAGGCAACATTGCAGCAACATTGCTGCAGTGTTGAAATGTCCGCCATTCTGCAATAT
>WNHD01001454.1:0-18977 GCA_011057455.1 Ganaspis sp. Gsp50 | reverse complement strand
TAATATACTTTTTAGATGAAAATATGTTGATATAGACTATTTTTGGAAAATCGAAATTCGTCACAATGACAATGCTTCCCTATGAGGAAGCAAAAATAATTCAGAAAGAAGTCAGAAATAAATTAGAAAAATGTATAAATATGTCAGAAATAAAGCAAAATAATCCAAAACTAAATTAAGATAATTTAAAAACAAGCCGGAATAATTGAGAACTATGACAGAACAATGTCAGAAATAAATTAGAATAATTCAGAAATGAATAAATAAAATTCAAAAATAATTAGTACAGTTCAGAAAAAAAATTCATAATAATTCAGAAACGATTTAAAAATAAATTTTAAAAAATTAAAATAATTCAGAAATAAAAAAAAATTGAAATAATTTTGAAACAAATAAAAAAAATTGAAATAATTCACAACTAAATTAGAATAATTCAGAAATAAGTCCAAACAATTGACAAATATGTCAGAAACAAGTCAGAAACAAGTCAGAAATACATCAGAACTAAATTAGAATATTCCACAAATAAATCAGTATAATTCAGGAATAAATCAGAATAATTCATAAAGGAGTTAGAAATAAATCAAAAGAATTTAGAAATGCGTGAGAAATAAGTGAAAATAATTGAGAAAAAAGTTTAAATAATCCAGAACTGAATTAAAATATTAAAATAATTCACAAATAAGTCGAAATAATTGAGAAACATGTCAGAACAAGTTAGAAATAAATTAGAATAATTCAGAAATGAATAAATAAAATTCAAAAATAATTAGTATAATTAAAAAAAAAAAAATTCATAATAATTCAGAAACGATTTAAAAATAAATTTAAAAAAATTAAAATAATTCAGAAATACAAAAAAATTGAAATAATTCACAACTAAATTAGAATAATTCAGAAATAAGTCTGAACAATTGAGAAATATGTCAAGTCAGAAACATGTCAGAAATAAATCAGAACTAAATTAGAATATTTCAGAAATAAATAAGTTTAATTCAGAAATAAATCAGAATAATTCATAAAGAAGTTAGAGATAAATCAAAAGAATTTAGAAATGCGTGAAAAAGAAGTGAAAATAATTGAGAAAAAAGTTTAAATAATCCAGAAGTGAATTAAAATATTAAAATAATTCACAAATAAGTCGGAATAATTGAGAAACATGTCAAAACAAGTCAGAAACAAATTAGAATAATTCAGAAATAAATCAGTACAATTAAGAAATAAATCAGTACAATTAAGAAATAAATCAGTACAATTCAGAAATAAATCAGTACAATTCAGAAATAAATCAGAATAATTCAAAAACTATCAAATCAAAAAAAAATTAAATAATTGAAAAGCTATTTAATCAGAAAAAAAATTAAATAATTTAGAAATAGAAAATATTGTAATAAGTCAGAAATAAATAAAAAAAATTTAATTAATTCAGAAATAAATTAGAATACTCGGAATAAGTCGGAACAATTGAGAAATAGGTCGGAACAATTGAGAAACATGTAACAATAATTTAGAAATAATTGAGAGTAACTAAGAAATAAATTGTAAATAAATGTTTCCATTTTTGATACCTAGTAATGAACAATTAAAAAAAATGATTTTGAGGGGGTAGAATTACTAGTTTATCCCATGAAAATATTAAATAAGTTAAAATTAATAACAACTTTTGTGGACGTTCAACTGAAAAGGGTTATCAGAATAATGTAAACAGATGTGAGAAAGATACAAATCATATACATGAAATTGACCTTCACGATATAGTTTTTTTATGCAGATTATTCTGGATCAGACAATGATAATAGAAAAGTTACAAGCACGCGTGACAAGACAAGACAAATTTAATTCTATTTCTTTAAAAATAAAATTATCGTTGTATCATTTCTGCGAAAATTGCATTTTGTTGCAAAATATGGAACTGTTGAAAATGGATTTCAATTATAAGAAAGCTGAAACAATTATAATCAATTTATAAAAATTAACATTATAACAATCATTATAACATTTTAACATTATAACAATTGCAAGGCAATGAAATGAAATTTTTTTTAACAATACTTGTACATTTTTAATTTTTATTAATTGTCATGATTATTTAATTATTGACAAAATATTATCGCAAGATTTTTTTATGCGGAAAAAAATAATCAACGAACATTGCAGCGTTATGAAAGTAATTTAAATATCAGTATTTTTCATTTTTTTTTTATTATACTTTTAGCAATTCTATTTCAATTTTGTGCAACTGTTGCTTTTTTACTATTCACTTTTTTTATTTGTTTCATTACATTTTATGACTATTTCTTACATTGTTTCTATACTTATTAAAATTGATAAACTTTCGTCTTATGTACTATCAATTTCCGACTGTCTGGCTAAGATTGTACAAATTTGATGAATTTTAGTTCATACGATTTGTACAATATCATGAATTTTAATTAATACAATTTGTACAATATCATGAATTTTAATTAATACAATTTGTACAATTTCATGAATAAATTTTGAAAAATTATATTCACTCAAAATGTTTTCTTGTAGATAATAAAATTAATAAAAAATCTAATAATAATACAAGTTTTTATTAAACCGAAGTAAAAAAAACAATATATAATATTGGTGGTTTCCATAAATAATATTGTATTTTAGAAAAGAGAGGGGACGGGGTAAAACCGTGACAAGTTGGAAATCTGATCATGTGTGAAAAATGACGGGATTGAAGGGAGGTTGAAATTTCCTGAAAAACACGTGACGTAATTTATAAAAACCATCACATATGTAATATTTCATAATATAATTACAATATGTAATCTTTTGTAATATAATTACAACATGTAATCTTTCGTAATATAATTACAATATGTAATCTTTCGTAATATAATTACGAATTTACAATAAACAATTACATTATACAATTCCAATATACAATATAATTGTATATTTTTCACAAATTTTATAAAAAACATTAAAAGCAAATAATGTAAAATAAAAAACACGTATGTGTTAATTTTCTGCAATGTTTAAAATAATAAATTATTATAAAAATTTTCTTGAATTGTCTGATTGTGAAATTACTTTTCTAGCACAATTTTGTGATTTTTTTTATTCATTAATTCTTCAGATGTAGATTATTCGGATGTAGAACAATTCTTTGAAAAACAACGAATTTTTTTGAAAAAAAATTGTTCAAATAAGACAAAATAATAAAAAAGTAAAGTTCTAGTCTATTAAAGTTTATTAAAAATAAAGTAAAGTTTGGTTTAAAAACTTCTGTGAAAATTTTTAATTATTAAAAAATAAAATAAAGCTTGTTTTAAATAATTCTGTGAACATTTTAAATAATTAAAAAATAAAATAAAGCTTGTTTTAAATAATTTTGTGAACATTTTAAATAATTAATAAATAAAATAAAGCTTGTTTTAAATAATTCTGTGAACATTTTAAATAATTAAAAAATAAAATAAAGCTTGTTTTAAATAATTCTGTGAACATTTTAAATAATTAAAAAATAAAATACAATGGATTTTACAAGAGCAGACATTAAACTGTTAAAAAATCGTCTTGTTATTATTTATTACGGGATAATAAATAATTTGCGAGCTTTGCGCTAGTTAAGATGCGAAAATGATTATTTATTATAATTTAGTATCTCAAAAATCGTTTTACGATGCTTCTGGAATATAAAATGTCAGGCATGAAAGTAATTTCTGCTGTGAAATGATGAATTAATCATGCTGATGCGCCACGCGTTTAGGATCATAAAAAATGTTAGATTACAACTAACACGAATAAAGCAAGTATGGACGTAAAATGTAATCAGGAAGCACGGTTAATCACAATCAAACTCAGTCAAGTATAAATATGATTCCGCGGGTAGTATGAAAGTTCAGTTCATTTCCAAGTGTGATTAAATGACTTTATTTAAAATCCACAATAGTCAAATTTAAAATTTTTAACATTTTTTTCATACAGTTTATATTTATTTGAAGAAAAAAGAAATGGGTGAGTTTCGAAAATGTATCCTATCGGCTTATTAATAAAGGGAAAAGTTGATTTTATTTCCAATTTCAAGAGAATAAAATTATTTTAAAAGTTGAAAACTAAAGAATTAAAATTTATTATTTTCAATGCGTTCAGAAAAATTATTACCACTTTTTAAATTTGAATTCAATTTATTTTTTGAAAATATTGAAAAAGGACTTTTTATTTTAGAATCAAGCGATTCAACGGGTTCAGGAAACAGAAGTCGTCGTTCTTCTGGTTCAGAAAAAATGAGAGAATTGGAAGAAATTAATGGCATCGTTTCTGGAAAAAATATTTTAATCACAGGAGGAGTCGCGGGACTTGGACAGGCTTTTGTCAATCACTTTTTGCAACATGGAGCAAACGTTAGTAAAAATTTTCTTAATGATATTCATCGAATAGAAGATGTTCTATACGTAACTCTTTTTCTAGAAAAATAATATTTAAATTTATAAAATAATTTATTCTACAGATACAGAAGCATTTTGAAAATATTAATAATTTACTTTTTATTTCTTAATTATTTCTTAATTATTTTTTATTATTGTTTAGTATTTTTTATTATTTTTTATTATTTTTATTATTGTTTAGTATTTTTTATTTTTTATTATTTTTTATTTTTTATTATTTTTTTGTTTTTTATTATTGTTTAGTATTTTTTATTATTTTTTATTATTTTCTATTATTATTTCTTATTATTATTTATAATAAATACATTTTGCAGAAAATAGCAATTTTAGATATTGACCAAGCATCTGGGAGAAAAATAGCATCTGCAATGGATAAGTCCCATGGGAAGAAAAAACTCATTTTTATTCATACTGACGTTTCAAAACACGAAGAAAATGTGGGTAAGTTCTTGTAATAATAATAATAATAATAATAATAATAATGATAATAAAAATAATAATATCAACAATAAATAAGGATAATAAAAATAATAATAATAATAATAATAATAATAATAATAATATCAATAATAAATTACAACTGTCTCAATATTACTCAATATTTTCTTAAAAAGGTTTTCAATTTTTGCAAAGAATAACCCAAATTAAATAAAAAGTCGAAACTTGATTTATATTAATATAATTTAATGAATAAATCAACAAAGTTGTTAAATAGATTGTTAAGTTTCGAATGTAATAAAAATTAATGTTTTGCATTTCTTTGAATGTTTAGATGCCTTTAAGGAAGCAATATCATCTATGGGAAATATCGATATTGTAGTAAATAATGCAGGAATTTTAGACGAACGAAGATGGGAAAAAGAAATTTCCGTAAATATTGTAAGTGCACCATTAGTTAATGAAAAATTTTAAATATGCATTTTCAATTTTTCATGGCTTTTTTATATTATTATTTTTTTATATATAATTTTTTAAATATATTTTGTTGAACATCAACAATATTAATTAGAGTTATTTTCACTTTTTTATTGTAAATATTGTTTTGAAAAAATTATTTTTAAAAAAATTGAAATTTTGATTGAAAACTATGGATAAATTAATTAATAATTAGACTAATTAATTTTTTGTTATTTATTATAGACTGGTATGATGTCAATTGCAACATTGGCAGTGGAACACATGTCTAAAGAAAACGGAGGAAAGGGTGGTATTTTAGTAAACATTGCCCAAAATTTAGACTTCAGGTGGACAGCACAACTTCCGGTTTATACATCAACAAAATATGCAATTATTGGATTATCCCAATCTTTAGCAGTAAGTTTAAAAACTATTATAGAAATTTGTTCACCAAAATCGTCATGGAATAAAAAATGCATTTTCATTTAAATTAAATTCAAATAAATTAAATTAAATTAAATTAACATAAAAATCACGTATTTAATTTAGATAATACTACATTGAAGTTTACATAACCGAAATGATTTGACGAATTTAATAAACGAACAATAAATAATAATAACAATAATAAACGAATATACGATAAAATATAAAAGTGGTCTGTTTCTCTCACAAAAAATCCTAAACTTTTATTTAAATTTACTTTAATTCCTCTTTCAATTTTTTATGTTTACAATTGTATTTTTTATTCCCTGACGATTTGAATAAAAGTTCAAAGAGCTGCACAATATTTTTCTGCAAAAGTATGTCAATTACCGCATTTATTACACAATTATATTTTTCGTATTCTATTTTTACGACAAATTTTTGTTAAAACTCAATTTCCAGTTATTTCGTGTTTTATTATTTCACTTTTTATACCATATTTTAGTTTATCGTCAATTTAATGTATTTTGAAAAAATAAAAAAAAATATTTTACAGGTCCAATGCGATTCTAACAAGACTGGCATTCGAATATTAACCCTTTCACCAGGATTGACAGAAACTGCTTTAACAATAGATAGTCCCAACAAATTATTGTCCAGAGTCATGAAAGCCGATTTTGTTAAAAATCTTGAACAACTGCCAATTCAAACGTAATTACTTTTTCAAATTCTAATTCATTTTGTTTTCAAGATAATTAGCATTTTAATTTCAGAATTTAATTAAATTACTATCATTTTTGTTGATAATCAAGTGAACGATAATTTTAATTCAATTCATTAATTATAATTTATTAATTATACTCTAATTGATTCAAAGATCATTAGACGATTTGTTTTCAAATTCGAGAGAAAGAAAGTCTTTCAAATCTTTTTAAATACGATTTCATATTTTAATTTGTTTCAATTTCGGAATATTAACTTCAATTATAAAATTATCAACAAAAAATCAAAGCCTTGGTTATTTTGAATAGAAAATCAATTTAATCAAAACTTTGGTTATTTTAACTAGAAGTTTAGTGAAATTAACCAAAACTTTTATTATTTTGACCAGGGGATTAGTCAAATGTACCAAAACTCTCATTATTCTGAATAGAAAATTAATCTAACTAGTTAATCAACTAGTTAATCAAATAATTAATCAACTAATTAATCGACTAGTTAATCGATTAGTTAATCGACTAGTTAATCGACTAGTTAATCGATTAATTAATTGACTAGTTAATTTAATCAAGTTCTGGTTATAGGGTTTCTACAAATTTGACTTCACAAAATTCCATGAGTTTTCCATGATTTCCATGAAAAAGATAGATAAATTTCCATGATGTTTTTTAATATTTTTTTTCATTAAAAATGAAATTTTCAATATTTTGTAAGAATTTAAATTATTATAATATTATAATACTTTGAAAATATTTAAAGAACCTAATATTTTACAATCTGTTTATACATACTAATTTATTTAATACTTAAAATGTTAATATTTTTCATTACTTTGCGATATCTTGAAGTCTTTTAAAGAATCTTAAAGTAATTTTAAGTATATTTGAATATTTTGAAATACTTTTACGTGTTTTCAAATATTTTGAGGTATTTTAAAAGATTTCGAAGTATTAGGAAGTATTTGGAAATATTATAAAGTAATTTTAAGTATTTTTAAATATTCTAGAGAAATCTTAAATATTTTTAAGTAATTTTTAGTTTTTTAAAGTAGCTTTAAGTATTTGTAAATATTTTAAAGAAATTTTAAGTATTTGTCATTATTTTGAAGCATTTGGAAGTAGTCTGAAGTATTTTAAAGTAGTTTTAAGTCTCTTTAAATATTTTAAAGACGTTCTAAGTATTTTTTAATATTTTGGAGTATTTTAAAGTATTTCATTGTAGTCTGAAGTATATATAAGTACTTTGAAATATTTTATATACTTTTAAAATATTTTAAAAAACTAATTCTGTAAAACCTTTTTATACTTTAAAGTATTTTAAAGTAGTTTTAAGTCATTTGAAATATTTTAAAGAAATTTTAAGTATTTTTAAATATTTTGAAGCATTCTAAAGTTTTTTTTCTGTAAAAAATGGTATACAATTTTGGTAAAACTTAATAAACATCATAAAGTAAAGAAATTAAATAAAAAGATTAATTTCCATGATATAAATGAAAATTCCATGAGATTTCCATGATTCCATGACGAATAACGAAATTCCATGAGAATTTCAGGTTTTCCATATTTTCCAGAATTGTAGAGACCCTGCGGTTATTTCAACTAGAAAATCAGTTGAATAAAACTATCTAACCTGACAAATTGCAAAGTAAATTTCATTTTCAAATAAAAAATCGCACAAATTTAATACCTTCTTATTATTGTTGAGAATATAAAGACATTATTAAAACAAAACTATTAAAAAACGTTTCAGGCCTTTCATCGTGGCTCAAGGTTTAATGTCAGTTCTAAGGATTGGCGAATCGGGCAGTATTTGGGTAATAGAAAATGGAAGTTCTCCTCAAGAAGCTTCGGTGCCTTATTACAGAGATCTGAGACGCCTGTATAAAGATAATTTTACTGTGGTCGATACAGTAAAAATTACAAAAGGTCGACCTATAAGAGAAGTCTGTGACAACACGAGAACTGGATTAATGAGTTGCGCTTGATACAAATTGAAAATATCTTTTCATATCTCAAAGTAGTTCTTGAAGGTACAATTAAATCTAATTTATACGTTCAAGATTCGCCGAGGTCTTTGACCCTCTTACGAACGAGTCAATCAGAAAAAGTGATCTTCAAGTGAGGAAGATCAATGTCCGTCTGAAATGAGATCGCAGTAACAGTGCAAGTAAAACGTTTGTTCTTTGATCTCTGTCAAAGGAAGAAATCACTCAAAAATTAAAAGTGATGATCGAACGAGCCACAGTATTGACAAGTCTGACGAATATTTCACGTCATGCACATGCAATTCATAAATCATGTGCATTACATTTTTCAAAACACTCTAGAATATTAGTTTTGAATAATATTGTCGGTGGATTTTAAATAATTGTAAACGATAATTTAAGTAGTGATAAACGATTGCTTAGTGATAAACGATAATTTAGTGATAAACGATAATTTAGTGATAAACGATAATTTAGTGATGAACGATGATTTAGTGATAAAACGATAATTTACTCTCGAATTTTCTGAAAAACGATATTTAAGTAGTGACAAAACTATACGATAATAACTATACGATAATAACTATACGATAATAACTAAACGATAACTATACTATACGATAATTTAAGTAATTGTACAAGTAGACTTAACAATAATTTAACGTAACATTAAACAATTCAAAACGGCCAAAAAAAGATCTCACTAAAGTGTTAAAAGCTGTGCTAATAAATATTTTTATTAAAAAAAAAGTGCTGTTTCAAAATTTGATAAATCCCAGAAGTCAAGATATTCATAATTCCTTCCATAAATAATGAACGCAAAAAATGAAATTTCAAATTCATTTAAAAAATTACAATTGTAATTCATTGAAAACAAAAGTTCAAGTATAATAACCAAATAAAAGCAAGAATAAAGCGAAAGTAAAATAAAAGCAAAAATAAGGCAAAAGTAAAATAAAAGCAAAAATAAGGGAAAAGTAAAATAAAAGCAAAAATAAAGTAAAAGAAAAATAAAAGCAAAAATAAGGCAAAAGCAAAAATAAAGTAAAAGCAAAATAAAAGCAAATAAAAATTAATAATAGTAAAAAAAATAGTAAAGTAAGTAAAATAATTGCAAAAAGAAAGCAAAGTAAAATAATTGCAAAAAGAAAGAAAAAGGAAAAAAAGACCGAGAAAAAGAAACCGCATCTAAAATCGGTTGTTTTCCATGAAAATGACGTCTTTCTTTAAAAATTAGGATTAGTATAGTTTGTATTTAAAAGGGTTTTTTACCGGTTAATCTGTGAATAAAATAAAAATAAAAAAGCAAAAGTAATAAAAAGCAAAATAAGGTAAAAGTAAAATAAAAGCAAAAATAAAGTAAAAGCAAAATAAAAGCAAAAATAAGGCAAAAGTAAAATAAAAGCAAAAATAAAAGCAAAAATAAAGTAAAAGTAAAATAAAAGCAAATAAAAATAAATAATAGTAAAAAATAAATAGTAAAATAAGTAAACTAATTGCAAAGAGAAAGCAAAAGTAAAATAATTGCAAAAAGAAAGCAAAGTAAAATAATTGCAAAAATAAAGAAAAAGTAGAAAAAAAAAGAAAAAAAAAGAAAAAAAAAGAAAAAAAAAGAAAAAAAAAGAAAAAGTTAAAAAAGCAAAAGTAATAAAAAGCAATAACTAAAAAGACGTAAAAACAAAATCTAATCCAATAGAAGCCATTTTCAAGAAATTAAATTAAAACAATGTCTATGAGGCTATTTAAAATGAAAATAAATAAAATATAAATAAAATAAAAAATAAAAGAAATAGGTAAGAATCAAAAGATTGATTTTCTTGATATTTTCATATATTATTCGATTGGGAATCACAATATTCGCTGTACAAAATCAAAACATACACTGTCAGAAATTGCGCTCCTTCTAATTTCCTAATTTTCATCTGTTTTTCTGTTTTTTTTTTTGTTTATCTAGTATGTGAGTGTATGTATAATCAAACATAAAATATGCACTTTTTCTCTCGCCATCTTGCGTTCACTTCATGATTGTTTCCTTATTCCGTTTATCATCTTTATTACGCGCGTAGCCTAGGAAGGATTTCGCTCCTATATTATTTCAACTAAATATCTAAATATGTATGTATATATATATATATTGGTGCGACTCATCGTAAGAGCCATACAAAAATAACAGTCGTGAATGATTGGCGAATAACGCCCTTTTCCTCTTCTTTTTTTTCTCATTTCTTTATGCTCTTTTCACAAGTGGAATATAATCATGCATTATTCACTTTATTTCATATTTAATTCTTTTCACTGAATCTCGAGTGCCACAAGAGAAGAAAAACTTTTGTTTTTAATTGCACGGACGTCTTTATATCATGTGTAAAAGAGGGAATCACTCAAGTCAAAAAATCGATCGTGTCAGATTAACGCGTCCGGCCAAAATACCATAAATATATATGTATATATATATATATATATATACGTATAAATTCAATAACAAATTCCCCTAGTTAGTAAAACAACTTCTTTTTCTTCCTAGTTATTAAAACAAGTTCCTCCTCATTTTATTAGGCATTCCCTGTTCCCTCTTTTCTGAGATTCAGATCCTCTTTTCTCATGGCAATCGATCAAGAAAAGCGGCGTATGAGGAACGGCTCGGCGCGTCCCATTCAAAAATCAAAAATCTTCTAGTAAATGTATAAAAGTAAAATAATTAATTTCCTCTTAACTCATAACGCTGTTATCGTCTTAAATAAATAAAGTTTAGAATTCAAGGGATAACGACGTATTGTCCTAGTCTACTGGCGACAGGATGCACATTCCCATTTTCCCGCTTTTGTTTTTTTACCAATTTTACAAGTCAAAAGGCCAGAATGGCCTGTCCAAAAAAAAAACAATTGGCGCAATTCCGCCAATCAATACGAATCTTTTTAGGGGCGGATTCGTAGTTCGCTCGAAATCAAGTGCTTTCATGTTCGTCTTAAAAGAGTTTAGAGGCAGTATCAGGCACAATCTCTCTATTATAACGAACTCTGTATGAAAATTTAATGATACTTTATCAATTTTATCAGACTGCTGGAACTATGTTTAGGCAATCGAGTAAACGTTCCTCTTGATATTAGAGGCACGCTTATTATATTTTTACCTATATATATATAAAAGCACTCGAAATATTCTCCCGTTCGTGATATCGCGAACGAGAAAATTAGCTACTTACAGTAACAACTTTTAATCTATTTATTTCTTTTTTTTTTTTTTTTGAACGTCTTACGCGCAGGACTCGTGCACCAATCGAAATACCACTTGACCCGAGCGTGGTATTAAAAATCAAGAAATCCAAGAAATCTAAAGATTCTTTTTACTGACAAAATTTCCCTTTCCTTTACATATGAATCCTTCTTTTAAACATGAATCCTAATTATATAAATATAAACCAGTCTTTAATGAAACCAGCTTCAATCATGAACTCTCTTGTCGGTTCAATTTCAAATTTATTAAACGTGTATCCTTTCGAACTCGAAAATGAAGACTCAATTCATTGCACAAACAACGACAATTGCAAAAATTGAACTCTTACAATAAACTTGGCATAAGAAATCACAGACTGTCTCGAGTGAGAAAATTAGTAACTTTTCTTTTTATAATTGCAGACACTAAATTCAAGTGATGTTTTCATGAGCTTTTTATTCTTTTTTGCAAAAGTCGTTGAAGGTTACGTGAGTGCGCGCTGCACACTGATTTTTAGTCCTGTGCGCCAGTAGAGTCCGTGCACGTTGTCGCGATTCAATCGCGTGCTTCCAAATAATCTAGAATTAGCGAGGGCGCTTTCATTTCATTTTTAACACAATAATCTAGATTAATCCGTTATGCTACATTCGCTGTCGACAGCCAATTTCGATACAAACATCAGTTCTCGACAAAGCGCGTATCGTAAAAATCTTACTGGCTAGAGAATACTTATTTGTTAGCGTCGCGTTGTTTACCGAGACGCTGACTTTTACGCTGTACCAGTGACCAGTCGATTGTTCTGCTGTGGTTGGGATGCACTGGATTGTTCGTTGCTTGCACGATTCTGATTGGCTGGATTGCTATTGTGGGGATGATTGCCAGGCTTGCGATTAGAGCCTCGATTTCCTCGGAATCCACGATATCCAGCGCCTGGTCCTCCACTTCCTGGAGCGCCGCCACCACGATACATGCCAGGTCCCATACCACGGTTATTGTAAAAACCACGTCCACGATAACCGCCACGACGCATCGATGCAACTCCAAACGTTTCCGAGTTCAATTTTCGCTCCGTTCGCCAATCTGTGCGCTGCGAGCGTCTACCAAAATAAATTCACAGAAATTAGTCAATAAATTCAACTTTCTTCATTTCAAAACGCCTCTTTTCATTGTTTTAACAATCATTTGTCTTGATAATCAAAATTTGTTTTAACAATCAACATTTGTCTTAATAATCAAAATTTGTTTTAACAATCAACATTTGTTTTAACAATCAAAATTTATTTTAACAAATCGTAAAATACTCCTCTCGTATTCAAAATACAAAATAAAATACTTCCTCCGCGAGAAAGAAATACTCAACAAAGAAACAACAACTTACCCTTTACTTCTCTCAACTGCCTCGCAACTAATATTATCGAAAAATGATTTCGATTTATCGTAGTGCACAACATCAGGCTCTTCCTCAGGTTCTCCTTCTCCTGCTCCAGTTTCATTTCCGCTATCATCTTTCTTCTCGTTATCAGCAACTGCACCATCAATTTTAGTCTTTGCCAATTGTGATCTAAAAATCCGTTCATTAACGGAAAAAAAAGTACAAAATTTCATTAACGACTCATTATGAAAATAAGCAAAAAACAACTTTTAAATAAGCTACAGAATCTTTCCAAGAGTGAGAAGTTCATTCGGTCTGTTGAAATGAATGCTAATCACATCTTTTCGATTACAAAAAAAGCTGTCGATGCAATGCGTAAACCAATCAAGAATTTCAAAATCAGTTTTAAAATTTGCATCCTTTTATCTAGCACGGATTCCACATTCGTGATTTCAAAAGTACATGAAACCAACCCGGCACTGTCCGTGCAATAATCTGAATTATCAGAAAGCGAAAGAATAAGAAATGCGAAAGAAATAGAAAATAAGAAAAACAGAATACCAAAAAAATAAGAAAGAAAAAGGATAAGGAAAATAAAAGAAATACAAAAAAAATAAGAAAGAAAAAGGATAAGGAAAATAAAAGAAATGCCAAAAAAAATAAGAAAAACAAAAGAATAAGAAAGAAAAGGAATAACAATAAATAAAAACAAAAGTAAACAAAGGAGAGAAAAAAGGAACAATTGAAAAAAGCGAAAGAAATATACCTGAGTTCTTCGAATTCAGTATTTGCTTGCTCAAAGTCGTAATCGTTATCGAATTTCAGAGTGTTCTTGGGTTTGGTGCCAGTATTTCCGGGTTGGTTACTCCGGAAATTAACGCGGCCTCTTCCTCTGCCACGCATGTTTCCTCGATTCATCCATGCTCCTCGATTTCCTCCTCTTGGTCCTTGCATGTGTCCTTGTGGTCCATGTCCCATGCCATCTTGTTTATCTCGTTTTCCTTCACTGTACTGAGACATTCCACTTCCAACTCGGCCACTTCCATGACTAAAATAATAACATACTTTTAAAATTATGAAATAATAATGAAATAAAATAATGAAATAATAATGAAATAATAAATAATAATGAAATAAAATAATGAAATAAAATAATGAAATAATAATGAAATAAAATAATGAAAAAATAATGAAATAAAATAATGAAATAATAATGAAATAAAATAATGAAATAATGAAATAAAATAATGAAATAATAATGAAATAAAATAATGAAATAATAATGAAATAAAATAATGAAATAATAATGAAATAAAATAATAAAAAATAATAAAAATACACTTTTAAAAAACACTTATAAATCGTGTACTCCTTCGGCTCAGAGGTCACAAATAATCCTCATATTTATAAATTAATATATAATATAAACAAAGTTATAATATTGAATTTATCACTCGGTGGTTGTTAATTAATAAGTTAGAATTTTGTTTTGAATTATGGATAATTCTACCTTATTAATTAATGCATTGGCATTGAATAAGACAAATACCTATCACGATCGCGATGCGTTTGTTGCATACGTTGATTGTTGGGCTTTTCTCCGATTTTACCAACATTTCCAGAATGTTGCTGTTGATGATGACCAACTTGAATGTCTTTATCTGCCGTTGGACTTTTTCTTGACATCAGAGAAGCAGTTGGAGTTGCAGATCGAGATCCTCCGCTTATTAAATCTAACACACCTAATTATCAAGAGAAAAAGAAAATAATAGTTTTAAAATTAGTCTAGTTACCTGCAATTGAACAACTGGTCTGCCTTAATAGAAAATTTCTTTAATAAATAAATTCTTTAATAAATCATTAAAATGCTTTAATAAATCATTTCCTTAATAATTGCTCAACAACTTCCATTAACTAAATTAACTTTTGTTAACTTAAATACCCAATGATTTTTATTATAATAAAATTATATATAATTATATATTATAATAAAATATATAATATTATATACCATAATTATAATTCGCTAGTACTAGTATTCGATCGATGCTGAAGAACAAAAATAATTCGCGAATTTCAATTCAGTAATATCTAATTACTAATTAAATTATATCAATTAATAATAATAATAATAATACAAATTATTATTATTAATAATTAAATTCAACTGTTCTTGCTATTTCATATCACTTTTACTGCATTTTGCTCGTGGCAACTTGTTGGGAAGTGGATGAAAGCAAAAATTCAGCGTGATAATACAAAAAAGTTTGCACATCTAGACTGTTAAAAAAGAGTTATTTGTCAAAGAATAAAAAAGAGAAATTGTTTTAAGGAAAATTATCTAAGTAAGAGAAAGTGGTGCAAAATTAACATTATAAAAGTTTTAACAAAACTGTACATCATAGATTTTTTAAAATTTCATCACTCAAAATTTTATCAAAAGTTTAAAAGTTTTTTTTTTATTTTTATATAAAAAATAAAAAGTATAAAAGAGATTTAAAATCCGCATAATAAATTAACAAATCGCAAAATTAAATGATTTAGTATTTGATGGAACAATTGTTCTATATTTTAAACAATTGTTATATATTTTAAACAACTGTTCTATACTTTAAACAATTATTCTATATTTTAAACAATTGTTCTATATTTTAAACAATTCTTCTATATTTTAAACAATTGTTCTATTTTTTAAACAATTGTTCTATATTTTAAACAATTAATCTATATTTTGAATAATTATTCTATGCTTTAAACAATTGAAGAACCGCATGCAATAACTGCCTCTACGCTAGAACTATCATCTCCTTGAGTTAGATTATGGCTGCACAAGAAAGCTGCGTATAAGCACAGAGGCAGTTATTGCACGCGGATCCTCAACTCTACACTTTTAAAAATTATTCCATATTACGAACAATTATTTCAAATGTTGAACAATTAATTCATATTTTTAATAATTATTCCATGTTTTGAACAATTACTTCACATTTTTTACGATTATTTCATATTTTAAGCGATTTTTCTAAATCTGAAACAATCATTCTAAATTATGAAAAACTAATCTATATTTAGAACAATATTTCAATTATTTTATATTTTGATCAACTATTCTATATTTAGAACAATATTTCAATTATTTTATATTTTGATCAACTATTCTATATTTAAAATAATTGCTTTTTTATTATGCAAAAACCATTACCCAATGCTTTTAAAATTTTAATCCAAACTTTTTTTGCACAGAAAATTATAAAGCAAGATAATATTGCACCATATTTAAAGAAACACAAGCAATAATTAAAAATGTGTGCAGGATATCAAAAGAAATGTTTCAAAACCAAAAACTAAAATTCATTAAAAGCAATTTTTAATTTTGAAAAGCATGCATTAATAAAACATCTAAAAACTATAAAATGCTGAAGTATCCGAATATATAAATTAAAATCAATTTTGAAATCAATTTTAAAACCAAGAAACAAAACATCTAGTTTAAAGTCCAAAAATATAAACTCAATAAAACTGACTGAAAATTGAATGTTATTGATTGAACAATTTTATACTCTAAATCTTAAAGCGTAGAAAATGAAGTGTTATAAATTTTGAAAAGTAGAAAATGGAAACTAGAAAACAGAAACTAGAGAATGGAAACTATAAAATGAAAACTTGAAAATATGGAGTTACTTAATTATCAAAGTAATAAAATTAATTGCTCCAAAATTATGTAACTTTCGAAGTTGAAAGAATTGTCCTTGGGGACTTAATTTTGAATAAAAATAAAATAAATAAAAATAAAATTGTACAAATTGCGCCCAAATCCAAAAGCGATAAAATAAAAAAAAATACGAGATCTTGACAAATTTGAACACAATTGTTTTGACTGTGATTGTAAATTAGAGTTATGATTAATGTGCACTAATAATTACTATTAACTAAGTTGAATAAGTGCTTTCAGTTAAACTACAAAATCCACCTCTGTTAAGTCTTTTCCGCCTTTTCTAAAACTCTATAATTTCGATTGAGTCAGCTAACTCGATCTCCAGTGTATTTCATGGCTCAGAGAAAAATTTCTCGCCAAACAGATAAAAGGCTAGAAAAGTCCAGAAATAAAATAAAAATTGCAAAAGCACGCAAAACTAACAAAAAGTCGCACCGCACTAAAACACTTTTATAAATTATTTTGTCATTAAATTCAATAAATCCAAAACCAAATGATAAAACAAATTAGTGTAACTTATTACACACTAATATGGGTCATTCCATTTCAAATCATTCCACTAAAGAATAATACACAAAAGACGTAAAAAGTGCATTAAAATCTTATAACAAAAAGTAATAGAGAAATTATAGAAAGTAAAAAATATTCGTTTCGAGACAGAAAAAAAGCTTTCGTTTTAGTTTCGTTTAGTTTCATTTTAGTTATTTTTTTAAAGATCTGATGGCACATATTTTGAGATATGCGTTTAAGCTTTTCTTTTTTTTAATGCTTTTTACCAGGTGAACTAAATATTTTTGTACAAATAGCCTACAAATTAAAATTCATCAAATTTTCTTTCCAAATCGTTAATAACAGATTATCGTTTTAATGCTAAAAACTGTAACTGAAGATTCCTTTGCCTTCGAGAGTGGGACAATTTAAAATAGAATGCATCATTACAAACTAATTACCCATTAAATTAACCATTGCCAAGCATAATACAAGAGTCAAAAATTCCCAGAAACATTACACAATGCCTGCAATTTGGCTTAGAAAATGAAGCGATAATTTTTGAAGGAACAACCGGTTCAAAATGGTCGACAAATCCAAGAATTTTGACGATATTACAAAAGTATTGTAGTGGGTTATTAATTGTAAATGTAGATAGTATTTGCCAAGCGTTACCAAGGAACAAGCAGCAGGCATGCCATTGGCAGATAATAATTCATAGCAATAACAGTTTTACCATCTTCCACAGATCGATCTTTTGATATTGGGTCAACATTGGCCACCGGTTGTGAGTTTGGTATAGAGATGGCGTTGGGATCAGCGGGGCCCAAGCCCAACTCACTTGGCTGTTTGTTCATTGGTCCGCGTAGATCTCTAGCTGGCATTCCCAAAACTGGGCCCATGGGTCCCATAGGCATACCGTATGTTGCTCCATATTGACCTGCCATTGGCCCCATTTGCCCCATCATTGGATGACCATAGCCTGGTTGAGGTTGATATGATTGCTGGCCCATTGTCGGAACTGTCATCTGGATAATTCATTAAATAAATTAGTACAATCCATGTTTTATGCTCATATAAAATTCGTAATTGTCAATCACTTTTTTACGTCTGTTCTTTTTTCATTCTGTTAAAGTAAATAACAACTAAATTAAATGAAAACTAAAGTAAATAATAACAGCGATCACAGTCGTTTTTTCGTTCAATGTTAGGTGCAAAAGGGGATTTTCAATTTTAAAAAAGGGGATTTTGGAAAAAAGAAAAAAAAGGATAACGTTGTAATATTTAAAAAACTTAAAGAGCGTTAGATAATTTCTTGCTATTAATTTAAAAAAAAAACAATTGATTTCTTTTCATTCAATGAGTTTTCCATGATCTTTATGAGAAAAATAGAAAAATTTCCATATTTTGCGTATGTGTGTGTTAAAAAGAATGAATTTTTCAATATTTTATAAGAATTTGAATTAGTTTTCAAAAAATGAATGTCTTTTAATTAATGGTCTTAGATTTATTGCAAAAATAATTTTTTGTAGAATTTAAATTACTCAAGGTCATTATTTTTAATATTAAAACTACTTTAAGTATTTTGAAGTAATTTTAAATATTTTGAATTTTTTTAAGTAGTATGAAGTATTTTAAATGGGTACTTTTAAAACATTTTGAAAAACTATAATATTTTTAAATGTTTTTATACTTTATTTAATGCTTAAAATAGTAATATTTTTAAATACTTTG
>WNHD01001453.1:0-18993 GCA_011057455.1 Ganaspis sp. Gsp50 | reverse complement strand
AATTTAATTTGGTCCTTAATTTGGACTGAGGTTCTTTGAAATCTCCATATTAAGTTTTAATTTAAACTTAATTTGGTCCCTTATTTGGATCAAATTAAATTTTAAGTCCTAATTTGGATTTAATTTGTATTAAATTAAGGTTTAATTTGTAACAAATTAAAAACAAATTAAATTGGGTTTCATGGGATACAAACGTATCTTACCATGAATGCGAGCCTTCCTTCATCTTGCATGAAATTCATTTTCGTTTCATACAAAACGCTGGTTTTGGTTTCTATGATTACCCCTTTGAAAAAATGCTGTTTTCCTCTTAAACAAAATTCAGTTTTTGTTTCGGTCAAAGTCATTTTTTCGATTCACCCAAAATTCTGTTTTCAATTCACTCAAAATTCTGTTTTCAATTCACCCAAAATTCTGTTTTCATTTCGTACAAGATTCTGTTTTCGTTTCGGACAAAATAATGTTTTCTTTTCGGACAAAATGCTTGTTTCGCTTCGGACGAAGTTCTCATTCTTGTTTTATAATATTTCCTGCACATATGCAGATACGTCGTGACCTGTTCCGGAGCCTCGTGGACTGTTATACTTGGCTTAATATCTATATATATTTTGTCAAGTGTCCCCTCTTGCCTTTTTTCTCGGGTTTTGGTAAACGGTGAATAATCGTCGGCTCTCAGTTCGTACTTTTGTTTCCAAGCGAACAATAAAGCCTTCTTTGTGTCTGACCACACAGCGAGCATTACTACTTGAAAAAATTTTGACCGCGGAATATTCCCTACATATAAAGGTCCTAATTACCAGTGTGAATTCCTAACGGCCGACGTGGGCAGATTATACACTCATAATAGAGAATTTTAAAAAAGTACGTTGCTATTTTAGCAGATTTATCAAGTTTTCCTGAAAAAAAAAGAATAACCAAAATCTCCATTTTACTGCGAAAAAATACATTTGAATAGCTCAAATATTTAGATTCTGAAATTAAATAAAGATTCAACATTACGTTCATGAAATCTTTATTATCGACAACACAATATAAGGATGGAATACTCTTTTTAAGATTCAACTATTCTTTCCTAGTAAATATTTTATGTTTTTAAACTTTTTATATAATAATTTTTCGTACAACAATTTTTTATATATAACAATTTTGTATAAAATAATTTTTTATATAACAATTTTTTATAAAGTAATAAAGTAATTTCTTCTAGAATAATTTGTAATACAATAATGTTTTATAAAGTAATTTGTTGATTAATAAATAATGGAAAATAGTAAACAATGAATGATAGATTGATGACTAATTGTCAAAAAAGGTTTTTAAACGTCGACAGATTTTTAACAACACTAAATAAAAAATTCAAACAGCTGATTTCTCGTAGATCCCATTGATAGAATGAAACGTCTTTTATTTCGAAGCTGTCTTATTCACAAAAGATCTCATACCAGGACAACAAAATTTTAATATCCTGGCAATTTAATATGCCGCACAGCATCTCATGGAAAATGTCTGGATAGAAGAAGAGTTTATTAAAGTGGCAGACGTAGGACAGAGTTGCATATTCGATTATTTGATCGTACGTTTTCTCTCTTTTTGGGGTCTCGTTAACTTCTATTGTCAGGCAATTGTATTACTTTTCAAACTTATTCAAAACTTTGAAACCACTTTGTCCCCATTGTTCCAATATAACTCAATTGTTTTTCTACATTTTTAGATACCTCTTTTTATTATTAATAACAGTACCACTCGTAACAAGCTTTTCCAATTGAATGAACTCTCTCAATTTCTATTTCTACAAAAGAAGTGCAATTAAAATTCACTCTGAAAAAATTGACTAAAAAATTGATTTAGAAATTGATTCAAAATTGATTCAACAATTGATTCGAAAATTGATTCAAAAATTGATTCAAAAATTGATTAAAGAAGTGATTAAAGAATTGATTAGAAAATTGTGTTGAAACATAGATTTATTTATTAAAATTGGTTACGACATTAATAAAAAGCTACAAGTATTTTGGCGGTTAACTTCTCGGGGATAAATTTGCACAATAGCATCTTTTGTCTTTGTGCTTCAAACACAAATGAATGTCAGCATTATTATTATATTCAGTTAAGGTAAACACTCCTTAGTACATTTCCCACAACGGCGACAGTACGCCAGGTAATACTACTTCCGAAAGCGACTCTATTATTGCAGTCGAATGCATTATACTTGAATATATTCTGTTAAGCCCTAGCTTTGTGTTTGCGTGATGAGCTAGTTCGTGATATCCTATTTTGAATAAATTCTCTAAACTGCAAATTACCCAAATTTGTACATTCATTGATGTAATTTCGCGATGCTTCTAATATCTTAATAAAGTAACTGCTTAAAATATCGTTTCAGTTTGTTTTGAGTCTGTTCTTACCTTTTCTTCATCCCTATGATTTCTGCTTTTTATTCTTTTTCTTCTTTTTATTCTTTTTATTCTTTCTTATTTTTTTATTTTTTTTATTCTTTTTATTTTTTTTATTCTTTTTATTCTTTTTATTCTTTTTATTCTTTTTATTCTTTTTATTCTTTTTATTCTTTTTATTCTTTCTTATTTTTTATTCTTTTTATTCTTTCTACGATTTTCACAATTTCGCCATTTTCTACTATTTCCATTGTTTAACATATTTTCTATATTTCGTTTCCTTCATCAAATATCATCAATAACTCTTCTCGATTCTTCACAAAATGTTCGTTTTCGAAACAAATCAGCAAAAAGTTGAATTCACCAAGTACCTGCTGTCATTACGAAGTATTAATTTTCGATAAATTTTCAAACATTAATCGTGAAAGGTATATTTGGATTAAATATCATCAAAATGCATATTTGGATTAAATTTTCAATTTCAAAAGTGTTGCTTTAAAGAAAAATAATAATTACACCTGATTTTCACAGCCGAGAATTTAGCCCAAGTTTTTATATGAAAATTCCCGCTGAAATTAAATAACACAAAAGTTAAATATGTGTAGGTGATTGAGATAAAAGTATGGATGAGATGATATTAATTTTAAGGTAAACAGGGAGCAAAAAGGCAAGAGGGGAGAACGATATTGGTTAATTTGAATATTTTTCGATCGATTCTCTCGCTTTTTGAAAGCAGTAGAGAGAATCTCTTCTGCCTCCTCCGCTGTTCTAGAATATCGATAATATCCTTCCAGGCGAATAATTTTATTCCTGCCTGCTAGAAATATATGAGTTCCTTCTACCTTAACCAACCTCTTCAGAGCTCCTTCGTACTGCCAATTTTCTACCCGAATACTTCTCATGAAATATTCGAGTGCAAGAAAAATGCCCGCTTAATTTCACCAAAAACTATAATTCCAAGAGAAAACATTTTGTCAGGATTATTTTACTACTGAGTCAAATCAGATTTGACTGAGAATCCGACATCGAGTAGTTTTCAAATCGTGCAGTAGAAAAAGCAAACACAGTCAGACTAGCGGAGAAAGTGAAATTTCAAATCACGTAGTAGAAAAAGCAAACATAGTCAGACTAACAGATTAAGTAAGATTTTAGATCAGATAGTAGAAAAAGAAAATATAGTCAGACTAATGAGTAAGTGAAATTTTTAATCGCGCAGTAGAAAAAGCAAACATAGTAAGACTATAAAGTGGAATTTGAAATCACACAGTAGAAAAAGCAAGCATGGTCAGACTAAAGTAAAATAGTAAAAAAATGGCTTCTCTACGAGGCAGAAAAACGCATAATGATTCGGTCTGACTATGATTGCTTTTTCTACTTATATCCTGGTCTAAAATCTTCTTTTTGCATTGGTCTCACTGACTTTCCTTTTCAACTGATTTAATAAGTCACTTTTGCTTGCTTTTTCTACTCTCTGGTTTCAAATTTCTCTTACTGCAGAATTGTCATTCTTTGTTACATGAGTTCAAGGAAAAAATGTACTTTTTGAAATTTTGATCCGAATGCTTCAAGAGAAACAAATATAAATATTTGTCAATATAAACAAATCAATGTTGTCAAAATACGTTCGGGAATTCTGATTAGATAATAATTATTGACCAAAATTGTTTTTATAAAACAAAGCTAATAAAACAAGACTAATAAAACAAGGCTTATAAAACAAGGCTAATAAAACAAGGCTTATAAAACAAGGCTTATAAAACATAAGGCTTACAAAACAAGACTAATAAAACAAATTTTTCAGTTTGAAAAAGCTTGAAAACTTTGAAAGAGCTTTTTGGTTTTTAAGTTGGAAAGTGTGAAAATAATCAAAGGTTAAATAAAAGTTTCTCAAGTAGGTGTTGTGTGAATTTGCATGTGTAAGTATTTTATTCGGATTCATTAACTTGCGCTTTATGTGACTGAGTATAAAAGTACATTGCTTGTGCGACGAGCATAAATATACGACTTTAATACTGGAAGACAGTTGGGATATTTTTTTTCGCGAGTGACACATCGAGTGGAACGGAACAGAGAAAGAGAATGTCGAAAGTGCAAAAAGGAGAGTCAGAGAAAGCTGAACGTGTGAAAAAGAGAAAAACTGAAAGTGCGAGAAAGACAGAATGCTGAAAGTGTGAGAAAGACAGAATACTGACAGTGCGAAAAAGACAAAATACAGAAAAAGCGAAAAAGACAGAATACCAAAAGTGCAAAAAGGACAGAATAACGAAACTGTGAGAAAAGAGAGAAAGCGGATGTTGAAAACGCAAACGAAAAAGTGAGAGAGAAAATGTTGAAAGCATAAAAAGGGGAGATGTCGACAAAGAGAGAATGATGCAAAACCGGAAGATAAGAAAAGAAGCTGTTCTCTGTTTACGACGATTAAAATAAAGGATTTTATTGTGCAGACTTTAAATGTGACATTCGCTGAAAGTGAAGTGTCATTATAAGTATGTATTGATTAAAGATTCTTTTGTTTTTTGCTGCTTTCATTACCCAAGTTACTGCAGATTATATATAAGTCACTTGTGTAGAATTTTCTAATCTGTTTACACCCTGGTCCGCTGCACCGTTACTAACTTTTTGCAGATATGAGATTTAATTAAAGATCGCATATATTGTTTCATGCACGACTTTCAGCATGACGTGCAAAATCCCATTTCATTTTGTAATACATTTCCCATTGAGTTTGTCCTTTCTACACGAGCAAGTAACATTTTTGTGCAAATTAGTAGAGAGAATAAATTTTCCAAAATGTGAATTGTTTCAAAATAGAATGACATTTACGTGAAAATTTGTTATGCATAAAAACTTGACGTTCTTTGTGTTTAAAATACTCGTTTGTTTTATATTCCAGTCTGTTATTAAATAAAATTAAATAAATTAAAGTAAAGATAAACAATGAAAAGTAAATACTTCCTCTATGAGAAAGCAATATAAAAGCAAACATAAAACATCAAAAGTAAATATAAAACATCAAAAGCAGCTACAAAAACTAGAAAGCAAAAACAAAAGTAAACATTGAGTACAAACGAGAAATAAAGAACAAGCGGAGAAATTAATAAATCACAAAAGAGCATATTAGAAAAATGTAATGAAAAGAGAAGTTTTGAATGGAAATTTGGAAACGATATTTGCGATCAGAAATTGATTTTTCAATAACCACTGAATGAATGGGAGCAAATGTCTCACATGTTAGCTTTTATGTTGGACATATTATTTCCCTTTTAGAACGTAGGCTCCACTGTGTCACATGAATGGTTGCAAATTGCCAAAAATAACCGGAAACAGTTTGGACTGCTATTATGGACATTTCAAGCTACTCTTTGTGATTTTGTTGGTAAAATTGACTAGTGACACGATCTGGTGATAAATTTTTTTCAACTGAAACCAGATTCAAAGTTTCAAAATAATTATACGCTTGCCGTGAAGGACTCCACGTTGGCTCGAATAACGTTGAGCTTGTCCTATAGTTAAACTACACTCCAACCTTCTATTAATGGGAAAAGTTCGTTTTTATCTTTAAAACGTCCGGCAGCAGTACTAATTTCTCTCCCAACTTTACTTTTATCGTAATCTCCATTTTCCTACATCGTCTTTTAATTCCCTATCAATTTTCACTGGTATTTGACACTTTGGAATAATTAAATCACACGAAATTGGCCTTTTTTTAAATCAATCACAACAGAATTGAAATTTAAAAAGTAGAAAAAAGAAAAAAGAAAATAAAGAAACTTTCAAGTACAGGGAACGATAATAATTTATTATAGAAGTCATAATTTATTTACAATAATTATTATTTACATTATTATTTACATAATTTATTTACATATACTTATAGTCTCATCTAATGAGATTTTATCATCTTGTCAGTGAGTTTTTGTATTTAACAAAGGATGTGAATTCAGCTTTAAACAAGCTTTTCTTCTTTTAAGGAAAAAGTTTTGAAATTCTTGGTAGTAAAACAAGCTAGACTGGCTGTTATGAATAATGCAGAGTTAAATAAATACACAACAGGCCATTGTTAATTGTACTTGGACAGAGTGAGTTATTCTTTGTAAAGGAGGCACGATTTTGAGTTTTAATCTCCACACGGTCTTTCATTTTCAAGTACTTTGCCTGGAGCTTCGAATGGAAGGTTAAGTTAAGTTAACTGACGGATTAAAAGCAACACGGTCCGATGCCCTCGGATAGAGGAAAGCAACGTGATTAAAAGGATTTTACGTCAGTTTTAAAATAGGCCATAACCTGCCTTGGAGCTTACACCAAACTCGTACTTTCTACTAAGAAGCTTCACAATTGTCTTCTTTCTCTGTTCTTCACTCGTGTGCAAAAAACAATTCACTCTTTTACGCGAATTACATTTTTCGTATGAGAAAATTTGTCAAAAAGTGCAAATGTTAACAAATTTTATACGAAAAGAAAAGTATGGTAATAAAACGAATTTTGAGTAAATAAAATTACCGTAACTGGTAACAAAACAAAAATACGGTAAATGTTAACAAAAAAAAATTCAAAACAAAGACAACAAGAAGAAAAAAAGGCAGAAAAACGAACAAAAGAAAAAATAAGTAAATAGAGGAAGGGAGAAAGCTGAAAAACAAGATCGCTAAAGTTCATGTTTGGAAATATCGATTGATACGTTTTTGGAAAAGAAAGAAAAAAATTGTAAAATTTCAACTTCGTGTTTAAAATACCTTTTATGTATCATTTTGCAACTTTGAGCACGGTGAATCCATTTATGAATAATTAATTAATTAATTAGCACTACTCGGATCATATTACACTTATGTATCCTTTTACTTTGCAAAGCACTAGAATTTAAAAAATTTTCTCTTCCGTAGTATACATAGCAAGTGATTTCTCACGTTTCTTTCTTCTTGAATAATATTTTACTGCTGGGAGGCAACTAATTAAGTGTGTTTTCAGAATCTAATTAAGGACATTACGCTTTTCGAGAAATCTTGTATTATTTTATGTTAAATATTCTTTTAAAGAATAAATATTTCTTTAAAATTCTAGAGTAGAATTTCAGATGATGTTAATACAATATAATAATGAAACCAATCCGTCTTCTTTATAAAAATACACAACTTTGAAATCTTCTTCGTAAGTTTTAATTCCACTGTAGAATAATTTTCAGTTCGCCAGTGTAATTAAACTTTCAATTAAACTCGTATTAAATTAATTTGCATTTTTATCATTATTTCTTTTATTTAATTATTCCTTATAATTTTTCTCTTCTAATTGTAGGAGAACAAAAGTATCGTGAATAAAATGAAAACAAAAGTACCGTAAATTGTGACAAAATAAATTTAATGTAAATGATAACAAAAATAATGTAATGTAAATGATAACAAAAATAATGTAATGTAAATGATAACATGGCAAAAGTACCGTCAATAGTAACACAAGAATTCAACGAAACTACCGTTAATGGTAACAAAACAAAACAAAAAAAGTACCGTTAAAAGGTCACACAACAATACAACAAAAGTCACGTTAATAGTAGCACAAGAAAACAACAAAAGTATTGTTAGTAGTAACACAACAAAAAAGACTATTAGTAGTAACACAACACTATAGCAAAAGTACCGTTAATAGTAACAAAACAAAACAACAAAAGTACCGTTAATAGTAACAAAACAAAATAACAAATGTACCGTTAATGGTCACACAACAATACAAAATAAGTAACTTTAATAGTAACACAACAATACAACAAAAGTACCGTTAATAGTAACACAACAAAACAACAAGAGTACTGTTATAGTAGTAACACAAAAATACGATCAAAGTACCGTTAATAGATACACAGCAGATCAACAAAAGTACCGTTAATGGTCACACAACAACACAAAAAATGTAACTTTAATAGTAACACAACAAAACAACGAAAGTACCATTAATAGTAACACAACAAAACAGCAAAAGTACTGTTATAGTAGTAACACAAAAATACGACGAAAGTACCGTTAATAGTAACACAAGAATACAACGAAACTACCGTTAATAGAAACACAACAAAACGACAAAAATGCTATTAATGGTCACACTACAATACAACAACTGTAAAGTTAATAGTAACACAACAATACCACAAAAGTAACGTTAATATTAACAAATCAATACAAAAAAGTACCGTTATTAGTATTACAACAATGCAACAAAAGTAACGTTAATAGTAGCACAACAATATAACAAAAGTACCGTTGACGGTAATAAAACAAAAGAACCGTTAATGCAACATAACAAGAATTACGCAAATGGTAACAAATCAAAAGTTCTGATAATGAAGACACAAGAAAAGAACCGCTAATGGTAACTGAAAAAATACCGTGGTCATAACACAACAAATATACTGTTCATCCTAATAAAACAAACGTACCGTTATTGGTAACACATCAAAGCAACAAAAGTACCGTTATTGGTAACACAACAAAACAACAAAAGCACCGTCGACGGTAACACAACAATAAAAGAAAAATACCGTTAATGTCAACACAACAAAACAACGAAAGTACCGTTAATAGTAACACAACAATGCAACAAAAGTACCGTTGAGGTAGTACAACAAAAGTACTGTTATTGGTAACACTACAAAACAACAAAAGTACCGTTAATGTTATCACAACAATACAAGAAAAGTTCCGTTAATGGCAACACAACAAAAATTCTTTAATTAGTAACAAAGCAAAATTACCGTTAATGGAAACAAAATAAAAATACTGTCATTTCTACCAAACCAAAAACACAATGAATTGTAACACAACAAAATTATCGTGAATTTGAATAATTCAAAATTACCATTAATAGTAACAAAAATACCATTATGTTAACAGAAGTGAAATAAAAGAAAATTTTGCAACTTGTTTCATAGTGAAAATAAAAACTGTTTAATATAAATAAAAGCATGTGCGATGAATTTTTTTACTTGAGGCCATTGGCAGCACATTTTGAGCCATTGTGCGGCGATGTTAGTGGAAGAATGGACTCATTTGAGGAGGGATTTTAACTAGAGTATATGTGTAACGGGTGTACGGTCATCAAAGCCAGAGTACAGCTCGTTTGAAATCCTCGAAAACGGGGGTGGCAGTATAGAGTTAGCCTCTGGTGATAATAATAACCGGTAGTTGTTACTAGTGCTGGCCTAATAACTTATCATATACAGTGGCTGCAGAATGTTCGTTGCACCATGCAAATTTTGGCCACAATGCACTCTCCTCGCGACCTAAAGTCTCTACATTAACATACGTAAGGCGCTCAGCAGCCGTACATTATACATCCCACCAAGAACAAACTAATTGCTCCAATTTGTATAAGCTCCCTTAATTTTAACACCGTTTTCCCAAACAATTAAAAACTGTACCAAAAAATACTAATCTCGGCAAATTGTATCTTGTAGCACATATCGATAAAAATTATCATTTATAAATAAAATGTAAATTATCGATATAAATTATCATTTATAAATAAAATATAAATTATCGATATAAATTATCATTTATAAATAAAATATCGATGTAAACTATAATTTATAAATAAAATATAAATTATCGATATTTACCATAAAGAACCTTAAAGAATATAATTGAAGATATAAAGAACACGAATGAAGGACACGAATTTTTGAAGAAAGAATATAAGATGTTTGTATTTATTATAATATAACAATGATATTGATTGTAATTGAAGTAACTCATTTTGTTTTCTGGATGCGAAGGCTCTGATTAAAGTTTAGCAATGCGAAGTTTTTGAAGGAAAGGAAAAGATAGAAGGAGAAGAAAAAGAAGGGAAGGTTTTGGAGAAAGGTATTATCCTGGATCTAAGGTACGAAAAGAGAGTTAAACTTTACAAAAAAAGAAGATTAACCTTTTGTCTAGTGGCAGACTATGGCGCTCCTTTGTTCCTCCTTTGTTCGAGTTGAGCACTCTGTCGCGACACCCAGTTTTTGTCCAGGTTGGCCCGTTTCTCTCTTTCTGCGCCAATCCAACCTCTTTACCACTACAACTAACCATGACCAGCAGGTTCGCGAATCCTACCAGCTTTTCTCATGTTACCGAAACTTCAAGTATTTTAACTAGCTAGCACAAAACATTACAATTTCTACATTCTCAGTTTTCTATTTTCTTTTTTCAAAATTGTCTCATATATTTTATAACCATTCGAATATTACTATTTATTCAAATTTTATTGTCGCGTGTAATATTTATTCAAATTGATCCGATTTGGAATCGAATGGACCGATTAGGATTCAAAATGAATGGATTTGGAACCGAATTATATTGATTTAAATCCAAATCGCATCGACTCGGTTTCAAATTGAATCGTTTCATGTTCGAATTGATCCAACTTGGATTCGAATTGGATCGATTGGGATTCAAACTGAATCGGTTTGGAACCGAATTATGTTGATTTAAATCCAAATTGCATCGATGCGGATTCAATTCGAACCAATTTTTATTTGAATTGGACCGATTTGGATTTAAATTGAATCGCTTCATGTCCGAATTGATCCGATTTGGATTCGAATTGCATCGACTCGGATTCAAATTGAATCGTTTCATGTCCGAATTGATCTGATTTGGATTCGAATTGGATCGATTAGGATTAAAATTGAATCGGTTTGGAACCGAATTATGTTAATTTATATCCAAATTGTATCGATGCGGATTCAAATCGAACCAATTTTTATTTGAATTGGACCGATTTGGATTTAAATTGAATGTATTCTGATTCAAATTGAATTTATTTGAAGTCGAATTAATTTAATCCGAGTTCAAATTGAATCGCTTCACGTCCGAATTGAATCGATTTGGATCCGAAGTGAATCAAATCGGATTCAAATTAATTCTATTTAAATTGAAATTGAATCTGTTTGGATTCAAAATTAATCAATTAATATCCGAATTGAATCGATTTAGATCTGAATTGAATGGAATCGGATTCAAATTGAATCTTTTTGGATTCGAATTGAATCGATTTGGTTTTAGATAGGACAGATTGGATTCAAATTGAATTGATTTAGATTCGAATTGATCCGATTCGCATTCAAATTGAACCTATTTGGATCAGAATTGGATCGATGAGGATCGAAATTGAATTGATTTGGATTCGAGTTGGACCAATTTGGATTCGAATTGGACAAATTATGATTCAAATTTAACCGCTGCGGATCCGAATTAAATCGATTCTAATTCAAATTGAACCTATTTGGATCTGAATTGAAGCGATGCATTTTAATGTTGAATTAATTTGGATCCAAATTGGATCCAATCCAATACACACTGAACCTATTTAAATTCGAATTGAATCGATTTGGATTCGAATTGAAGATATTTGGATTCCAATTGAATCAATTCATATCTGAATTTAATCTGTTCTAATTCAAGTTAAACCGCAACGGGTCAGACAATTATTTAATTATTTAGCTCTTTTGATATTAAGCAAACGTAATGCACAAAAAATTACTAAGTTTATAAGTAGATAAATAAAGATTGTATAATGAAATTTTCAGAAAAATGGCAAGCTACGTTTTGTTTTTAGAATTAGCGAATTAATGGCTCTTTTACGAAAGACTTTTGAGAGACTTTTAGCCAAGGAGAGAAGTAGAAATGTTTTCTTACAAGTTGAGAAAACGATTTCTAATAAAATTAACGGGAGGAAGATAAAAGAAATGTGAAATATTCTTAAGGAGATAGAGTGCCCTTTAGTATTTCTTTGTGGCGTCACTCAGAAATACAATTGTCTTTAAGTAAATTACGAGCCGAAGTAAGATCTGGGAAGTTTAAAGGGAGCATTTGGTCTGGTCTCAACGTTCAATAAGTTCCACTTAGTGTGGACCTGACTCTCCTTTACTACTCTCGTCTCTTGCAGTGCTTGCGCTTGACTTACTAAATTAGTACTTCCAAAGGAAATGTTCCACCGAATTAAAAAAAAACACTCATTTTGTTTTTCTTTCATTTTTTTATTGCTAAAAAGGAGATTTTACTAAAAAGAGAATAATTTTAAAAAATTTGTCACTTTGCAAATGTGTAAATTTTAAAAATATCACACTAGAAGAAATATTGAAATACTTAAAGAAATGTAAATTTAAAAAAATGTAAGATTTAAAAAAGAACATAACTTTGAAAAATGTAAGACTTAAATAAATAATCTTGAATAATAAACTTTAAAAAATAGATAATTTTGAAAAATAATCTTTCAGTGTAAACTAAGAGAAATGCATAATTTTGAAAAATGTTTAACTTTGAAAAATACGTGACTACAATTAGAAAGCGTTTGATTATATAAAGTTCAAACAAAAAATAAATGAGCAGAGTTTTATAGGATTCAAGATTGGTGGATTCAATTTCAAATATTCGATTACAATAGAATATAAATGATCCGAAAAGTGCAAGTTACTATTTTTATCGAAAAAGATGACCTTTAATCACTTTAGTTCACATGATAACATCCTCGTATAAAAGGAAAACTGAAGATTAACTTACGTAAAACAGATAAAATAGTGCAGAGAAAACCGAACAGTCTTCATAAATTCGCAACATAAATCAGCCTTTATTGATTTTTCTTTGGTCCACAACAGCTATTTCAAGAATAGTTTTTAAATAAACGGGTAGGCGTGTGAAAATAGCTCGAGTTATAAATTATAAGGCTTCAGTTATAGATTATAAACCCCCAGTTATTGATTAGAAAATTCCATTTCCAGAGTTTTCGTTAAGTAATAATCATCTCTATATTTAATTACATTATCATTTTTCCAAACTGTATTTCAATTTCTATTTTATTTTCATCCTTCTTAGCTTTTCAGATATATTAGCTTTAATAGTTTCATTAGCTTTATAAGCTTTATATCATATTTATTATACATCTACTTTTAGTTCTTCAGAAACGTTACCAATTTCTCTTTTGAATCAAATTTCAATACTTTCCGATGTTGCTTCCAATATGAGAAGTATTTGACAGTTGATTAAAGTCAATTTGAAAATGTTTTTAAATGAAAAATGATACAGCAATATTGATATTCCATCAATTTTTTTTTTAAATTTGGAACTAACGCGAGTTTTCAAAGATTGGATATTTTCAAAGCGTGATCAAATTAAAAAGAATTAAAAGTGACAAGCTCTTAAAAAGGTTTTATTGAGCACGTTCAACATAATCGAACAAGTATTGATATTTGAATTGCAAATTAATTTTTAGCGAAAATGTATTGATGAACAAAAACTTATTGACAGAGAAAAACTGTAAATAGAGAAAATGTATAATTGGGGAAAATTTATTAAAACAGAATTTATTAATAAAAAAATGTAGTAAGAGAAAAATGTAGTAACAGATAAAATGTATTAACAGAAAAATGTGGTAATAGATAAAATGTATTAACAGAAAAATGTATTAACAGAAAAATTTATTAACAGAAAAATGTATTAACAGAAAAATGTATTAAAACAGATAAAATGTATTAACAGATAAAATATATTAACAGACTAAATGTTAAAAATAATATAAAATTTATAAATACATGAAAGTTATTAATAGAAAATTTACTGCTAGAAAAAATTTGATAATTCAAACGAAATGTCTAGATTCACAAAGATTTGAAAAATCAAAACATCATTATGAGTACGGTGTACAATAATTTATACATTTAAGAAACTTTTTTCATTTCGAAACTTTCTACTTAATCCTAAATCATACTCCTTCGACCAAAACGATCTGATTGCAAACATGGACGATTACGACTCAAATCCATCCTGTGACCTCATATACCTACCTATCTGATTCCACAATGGTGCATTACGTCCGTTTAATCGATGATAAATCGTTCTCGATATGCATATATTTGTGTACTCCTGATGCAATGTTCGTAAATAGCGATTTGAAAGCGGATGTGACAGGTAGATTAAAACTATCTCATCTGTTGATTGTGAGCCGATTGCTGATTCTACTGCCCTAAGTTCTAGAAAATCTTGTTCACGACATTGTAATTTTTTCCAATTTTCACATAAAGACCTAACATTATCCCTAAAAACACTATTTTACATTTAACATTCTTCCAAACTATAATAGGGTCGAATTTATAATATTAAAATAATACAATTTATAATATTCTTCCAAACTGTATTTTTCTTCGTAATTTTAGAGTTTAATTCAAATGTTTAATCTTAGTTTCACCTAGTGAAGTTATTTCTCAAAAGATTCGCGAATCCTGCAAAAAAGCTTCGAATGTGTACATTTGTATTTTTTTTAAATAAACAAATTGCAGAGTGAAAAATCTTTTAAAACCTTGGAATTTTTTTACGCACTTTGCGCAAGCAGTTGATATTCATTCGTCCAAATTTGTTTGCGGAAAATTGAATTTTTTCTTTGATTAAAGGTGAAGCAGCTGTTCCGTTTTAGGTTAAAATGTGTGGTCCACGTTTCATAGCACTTTTAACTGCAGAAGGCTTTGTTCGTTTAGCATTTGCGAGTAATTAAGATTTTCCTCTTTGAGGTTGCTGTTATTTTCGCATCGCTTTCACTAGCTTTTAGCAGCAAACGGAACTTTTTTCTTAGGGTGGCTTATTTACAGCAAATTACTTTTTTTATTTTCATTCATACGATAAGTAGAGCAGAAAATTAATAATTGGACAAATTAAAATTCTCCCCTTTCCGCAATTTAATTAAAATAGTCCAGTATCGGATTCAAAAATGAAGGGTTCAAAAAAATCGAAAGAGTAGTAAATAAAAAGAAAGGAAAATAAAATAAAACGAAAATAAAACGAAACGAAAATAAAACAAAACGATAATAAAACAAAACGAAAATAAAACAAAAATAAAACAAAACGAAAACAAAACACAAATAATATGAAAAGAGAATAAAAAGAAAGCAAATTAAAAAATCAAAATAAAAGCAAAGTAAAAACAAAGAAAAAAAGATTCGTAAAAATTAATTTCAATTACACTAATTTGAATTACAACCAATTTGAATTGGTCGTAATTTGTTATATCAACACTGGAATAAAATGCGTTAATACTTTGAATGAGAGCATAACAGGCGGTTAATATTTTGAATTAGAGCAAGTGACGTATCACAGGTAGGAAATCTCGAGAACGTTACTGCAAGGTGCAAGTGCAATACATCGAAGTCGTTGTTCGTAAATCACGGTCGCTGGTCTCAAGAGAGCCATGATTCAGTCACAGTGTTTGCTTGCGAGAGTTAAAGTGGCGAGATGCAAGTCCCACTCGCTTCGCAAGTTAAGTTAATGCGACTGTAATCTAGTAGAAATATTCTCGCGACAGAAAAAAGAACATTGGAAACGGATTGTCCTGGGACCCGAGCAGAATTTATCACATCTTGTTCTGCAATTAGTCAGTAATCACATTAACGTATTAAACCTGTTATTTCCTTCTTGCTAAAATTAGGTGTGTTCCTTCCCCGAAACTCGTAAATCCTCCTTACTCGTATCCCCTACGTTCTACACAATTTTATAAAATTCCGATTGTACTGGCTTTTACTTTTTTTCCAAATTCCATAAAATAACAGTTTTACATAATTGTCTATTTCATAAAATTGCACCAACAAAACTTTTTTAGAAAAATTAAACCCACTTTTTAAAAAAATACAAAATTTCATGTACACTTTCATAAAATTTTGTACAATAATTTTATGCACTGTTTTGCTGTTTACTCGACGCAGCGACGACATTTTTATGTGCGAAATTTTTAGTATTCTACTGCCTTATCAGATATTTGCGAATTAAATGGGATTTAGTTATACTTTATGGACATTTGATGGCATTTTTTCAACAATATTCTGTGTTTTAAGAAGAGGAAAAAAAGCCCCGAGTAGATGGGATGTAATAAAATGAGAAAATTTACGACATACTAGAAAATTTCGTTATTCCATTCTCAATATATATATTAGATGTGCGTAGCGCGAAGAACTTTTTATCAGCTTACTTATATGCGATGGCGAAAGGTAAGGCTGACTTAGTATCCTTTACGACGTTGTTTCCGCGAATCGATGCCGTCGAATGGGCCAACATGTCCTTGCCGAGATAGCTTTTCCTTCTCGGTTGCAGTTGCTTTTTTATTACACTTTAACACCTCCGAGGCAACTTTAATGGAAGCTGTTCTGCTTGCGTGTTACACATCGTTGACCGTTGTACTGACCTCGTAATTTCGATTTTGTCACGAAGATGTTAGACCAGCACAAAACCGATTTCAATTCCCGTTAAAACCCCAACTTAATTAAGTGCAAAATGCCAATTTAACAAGATTTTTAACACCATTTGTTACTCATTGTTTACTTAAATCCGCAATTCGGTGTTTCACTTTTTATTTCCATTATGGTTCTTCATCGAAAATGTTTCAGTTTCGTACATTTTTTAAAAATAAATTTTAATAGTATTTGTGTTTCAGTATCATGATAATTATTGTGATAATATTTGTATGACGATAATTATCATGTCTGTGTTAAATATTGAATATTAATATTGAACGTCAGTTCGTTAATAAATTATTTTACTACGTATTTTTGTCCTGTTTTGGTAGCTTTTTCCACTAAATATAATAATAATTATTAAAAAATATTGTTCTAAGTATTGTGGTCTTTGGTCTTAAATAAAATTAATATAATAATAATAATAATTATTAAAAAATATTGTTCTAAGTAGTGTGGCCTTTGGTCTTAAGTAAAATTAATATAATAGGAATAATTATAACAATTAAGGTATTAATTCATATCCAGTTGATCCCAATTTTATTAATAACTTAATGATTCTGTTATTAATTCACATCCTAATGATTCTGATATTAACAGCCTAATGGTTCTGATAATAATAATTCATAAGATCCTGATATTAATTCATAACCTTTTGATCCTGATATTAATTTATGTCACGAGATATTTCTATTTGATTGGGAAAAATAATAGATTATAGTTTCTATTAAAATATTGAATTGAGTAATATCATGAATAGCTGAAAAACAAATGGTCTGGAGAGGAAAAAAGCTTTGGCAAACATTATTTCTATCGAACTTTCGAGTCAATTAATTCATCGCGCGAGCACTTTTATTCCACGGGTTAAAATGTAAATTTATTTCTGTCTCCCCGATGGCTGGTTAGACAGTTTTGTATCGGATCATCGATGAAACGAGCTATTGATTATTATTTTTTAGCTAGTGATGCAGCAATTATCGTGGCTTATATATAATTTTTTATCGATTAAACTTTATCCGGGAAATGGCAAATAATGCCTTGCTAATTGTTTTATAATGTATGTTTTTTAATTGTTCATAATCGCTTCTTTGTTGGTTTTCATTTACCTACCTGAAGGGCTCATTTATCAAGAACAACTCTTCATGATGAGTTTAATTTTTCATGTTTAGTTTTTTGCTCATTGTTTCGTACTCAATGTTTAATGTTTAATGTTTATTGTCTTTTGTTTAATGTTTCGATGTTCGATGTTCGATGTTCGATGTTCAATGTTTCTTGCTAGCAGTTTAATAAAAAAATCGTTTTAAACTAAGGAGTACCGGGTCATTAATTTGAAAGATATGATCTTGTAATAAGTATGAAAAATTAGCATTGCCGCCAAGCTGACTAATACATTTGAAGATAGAATTAATATTAAATGAGAAAAGTTATAATTGAAAATAATTTTTACTCACGTCATAGACTGAGAATTATAAAAGTAATATCTCTTCCAGTTTCACTTGTGGCACCCTAAGTTTAAGAAAACTTCAAGTCTAGATTCGTTCATCCGTTTGCTGAATCGAAACTTTCCCTGATCTTCAAGGGGAATGAATTATGAATTAGTATATACACGACGTAATATTTGAAAACTTTTGCTTAGATAAACGTTTCCCTACTTTTTAAACATTAATATTCGTTAGAAACGCATATTTTCTCACAATCTATTTACCCATTCTACAATGAAAAACAAACTAATGGATGTTATAAAAAAAGTTCCTATATATGCATTGTTGTGTATCGTAAATGAAATCTTAATCAATTTCTCATTCATTTCTCAAAGTTGCAGACGTATCGTTTTTGTGAAAACTATCCATCACATAAAAATAGCAAAAGCGGAATATTTCAAAAAATATACAAATTGAAGGAACTGTAATTCATCTTCTTGATAAAATGGAGAAGATACAATGTAGAAATATGTAAATGAATTTTCACATATATTTTGTTATTTATTATTTCTTTTCGTTAGATTTCTCTGTATACGGAAATGAAAATATATTTTCCATTCAAAGGGCTTCAATTTTTCTAAAAAGGACAATAATGGGTTTTATGCAACAATGCTAAGATATGATAATTTATCAGCCTTGCAAAAGGAAGATTAAAGAAGAATTCTTATTAACAAGAATTAAACAAACAAATAGAATTAACAAATAAAATTAAGAAATAAAATTAACAAATAAAATTAACAAATAAAATTAACAAATAAAATTAACAAATAAAATTAAGAAATAAAATTAAGAAATAAAATTAACAAATAAAATTAACGAACAAAAATAACAAACAAAAATAACAAACAAAAAGGACAAACAAAAATAACAAACAAAAATAACA
>WNHD01001452.1:0-18993 GCA_011057455.1 Ganaspis sp. Gsp50 | reverse complement strand
TTTACACTGGACAACTTTTTCTGAAGGCGAGTTTACCCTTCTATTAATATTTTACGTTTTCAATGATTGATTCCTTATTTCGATATTTTCGAGTGCTTATTTCGATTCAATGTCTTTTTTTAGGTAGGATAGACGAAACAAAACGTGTAACATAACCTAAGTAAAAAAATCAAGTTACGGCGTTTCAATTTCGAACGGCAGAATACAATGCATATTGTTTTTCAATTAATTTATATAAATCTCATTTACTCTTTTGACCAATATGTCTTTTAACTTCCACATCTATGCTTGCTAAACTTCATAAAAATGCTAACATAAATATGAATTATGTTCATATTTATGAAGAAAGAAGCAAGTACAATAAAGAAACGTAAATAATAAAAAACTGATTAGTTAATACTACTTAACTATAAATTCTCGAAAATTAAACTTGACAAAAAATATTTCGTACGTACTCTTCCTAATAGAATAGAAATAAACTGGTCAAATAAAAATAACTAAAATTAAAACCTAAAATATTTTTAACAGTTTTTATAAAAGATGTTCTAACGTATGTATCGTTTACTTTACTTGTTCTTAGAAAAGATAATTCAGATCTCATAATTTGAGATAAAATTTAAAATCATAATGAATAAACAATGTAATTTAAAACGAAGAAGGCGAAGGAAGAAGGCAATTGCGTTGTCGTCCAGACGTCGTAGATACTATTTTCATTTCTTTTTTTTTTAAAAAAAACATACTCTTTTCCCTAATTAGTCTTAGAGGCGCGGTCGTTTTTCGTTTTCTCTATCGGAATCAGAATCTGCTGAATCATGGAGAGGTGGAAATTCAGGAACTGCTTCGCGTTGCTGCATCCATCCCGCACCAGGCCCCCCAGACAATGATTTGCCCTGCGTCAGTTTGATTTCAATGATTTACCCTTCTCTCTTTATCCCCTGTCATAGCGACAAAATGTCATTGTTCAAATTAATCAAACATCTAAACTTTATTACAATCTGCACTCCTTTTTTATCAATTGATGCAATCGTCTAACCCTTACTATTTTCTAATCTAAATCAAGTATACCGAACAATAAAAGTAACTACTCCCTATCTGACTACTGTGCAATCATCAAGCTCACTAGATCAACAAATAATTTATGTTCTTTAAAATCAGATCCAGAAATTTATATGAATTTTAAAATTAATCAACAAATGCTGAAGTAAAGATATCTACATAGTTTCAATTTGGCACCGTTTTTGGATAAAGATGTACGGAAAATGTAATAGAGTTAATACTAGCTCCTGATTGGTTTAAGAGGCCACGTGACTCTAAACGATTGGGTGCGCATGCGCACGAGACTTGCGACCTTATTGAGTGATGCAAAGTCATTACGTTTTGCGACACTCTCCCCAAAGAGGCGTAACTTTTTCAGAAAAAGATTTTAAAGAAAAATTAGTATCCTACTTCTGGCATTCACTTTAAGTGTTTGCGAACTTTGCAAAGACTTTTCTACAATGTAATTTGAAAAATATGTGATTTGAATAATATAATGTAATTTGAATAATATAAAGTAATTTGAATTTTTATAATATTGTAGCAGCTATCACTCGGTAGTTAATAATTAAAATATTGAAGGAAAACAATCTCTCAATCTCTTTATTTGACTCGGACAGATTGTTTTCCTTCAATATTTTAATTAATAATCTAATTTTAATAACAGAAACTGTCTGACGTTTTCCCCGTCTTACTGCACTCGCCGCCGATTGGCGCGTGAAGCGACGTGTGCAGTAAGACGGGGGAAAGTTTTGTGCCATGGAAGGGGAACGTCATCTCCGCTTGAGAGTGCACCAAAAGCACGTTTTGCATTAGGTAAAGATGAGATTTGAAATAAAATAAAAAAAAAATAAACACACATTTATTAAAATGGCGTTTCATATTGAAAGCAAAAAGCTAAAAAAATGCACGGATTTACTTGGGGATATTGAAGAACATAAATGGCAAGTCATCAATTGAGCTGAGTGTAAAAGAATGCCAATAAAAGAGCATGTATGTGATATATGGAGTGTTTTGGACAAAGACCATTCGACACGTAGCAAAATTTTACAAAAATTCTATTACCAGATTTTACATTTTTCAGAATTTTATCAACTGTTTATTAATAAGCATCTGCATGAAACTGTACCATAAAATTTTTGCCTCATTGTACACTAAAAATATAATAAAATAAATTTATATTCTCAGTGGGAAGTTATGATTAGCTTGGCCAAATCTTTGAATATGATGTGTATACCGAGCTTAGAAAAGTAACTTCAATGTAGTGGCTTAGATTAAGTAAGCTACTGCGCAGCAACATACTTTTAAATACGTTTGTGTCTCTCGCGCAGCTTACCTGCGCCAAGCCAGTGCGCGTAAGCAACCTAAAGCCAGGAATCGAAGCCCAATGTACACGATATCTATTGGTTCAATGTTAGGCCAAGCTTAAGAAATAGCAAATTTTCCACTGGGATAAATAAATTCCTTTTATAAGGCTTTTCAATATTAAATGTTACTTCTTGCATTTAAAATTTTTTAAATCCCTAAAAATACTAAAAAGAACCTACAACATTTAAGTTATCCTGCTTGCTACAAGTGATTCTTTGTCACATTTTTTTAAGATTTTTTTTCAATTTATTATATCAACCCGTAGCCAGACATTAAACATAAAACACAAAAATGTAGGTACTACTAATAATAACCAAATTATACATGCGATTATACATGCGACTGAAGACCAATAATGTTAACGAATCTTTTTCTTTTTATTTCAAATATATATTAAGTAAATGATATTCCATAAAAGAAAAATGATTGTATCTATACTTATTATAGTGCATTAAATATGTAACTTTTTAATATTAAAGCCAGTTACTTTTCTTTAAACAGGAATCAGACAAGCATAGAAAATGGGGTTATGTTTTTGTATAATATTCTGCGTTTTAAGATGGAATCAAAATCTTTTATTGCATTTTTTTAAAATTAAAAGGTGACAAATATTATTTTAAAGAAAATGAACCAATAAAATATCAATTTAAGCAAAAATTAAAAAGATGTACAAAATTCGATTTCTGTATTTTTATTTCAGGAAGTGCATTTTTTAAAATTTTTGTTCAAATGTACATTTTATTGGTTAATTTCGTTTAAATATTCTTCACCTTTTGGCTAAAAAGTCGCAAGAAGAGAATTTGCTTCTATTTCAAAAAGCAGAATATCACATAAAAATATAACCTCATTTTCAATGTTGATCTGATTCTTTCTTAAACATATATCTATCTTTAAAATCTTATGGTAAAAAAAGTTTCAATTTCTTCGAAAAAGCCATTTATTTGGCAAAAAGTAAATGGCTAAAATCACTTTTAACAAAATCAATACCCTAATAATTTTGAAAAATTTTGTAAAACTTATAGAAACTAAAGAAATACTTCTATGAAAAACCAATAAATAATTCAGTTTTGTAAATTGCAAAAAATTTATTTATAAATTATTAATGTAAACGCTTTTAAGGCGGTTTCAATATGAAAAACATAATTTAAAGAAACGTAAAAATGTTTTCTTAAACTATCCTTAAAACATTTCTGTAACACGCACACACAAAACATTGTTATCTTTTAACGATAAAAATTGATATTTCAATCCTACATTTATAGAATGTTTTTTTAAAACAAAAAACAAATTTAAAGAACAAGCAAATTCTCATTAGAAACATTTTTTAAATCTATGTTAAAAACACGATCAAAAGAAATTCTTTTCTCAAAAGAAAAAATTCTCTGTTTAGATAAAAATTGTAAGGGTATTATTGGAAATAAAACCAGACCCCTATTGCACATTATTCTCCTTTTCCTGCTTTAAGTATTTAACTAAAATTAAACAATATTCTTATTTTTTTAAAAAAAACCATTCTAAACTAGAACATAAGTTTGTTAAACATAACAAGCATGAATATGTAATGACTTAAACACGATCTTAAATGTTTAATAAATTTATAGAGTTAATAACATGTCGAGTAATTAAAATTGTTTGACTCTATAAATTAATACCTTTACTTAAAAAATCTTAAGACCGTATTAATCAGCTTCACAAGATAACTGGTACTTTTTCTTAAGTTTCATTTTATAATTAAACTGTACTTTTAAAGGTGTTGAAAAATCCGAAATTAAGAGTCATGTGCAGCATTTCAAATATACTTCGATGTTGTTTTTAAAAGCACAAGTTTGAATATATACGAAATTAACGGCGAGACGAATCCATAATGACTGAGATTGCTTCGGGCGCTCCCTTCCTTTTATACGACTCGATAGGTCCCGCCACTCAACGACAGGAGCGCGCGCATATGCGATTCACTGGAGGGGCGGCTCTTATAAGAAGAGAAGGGAACTCCTCAAAGAGCTCAGTCGTCATCGACTCATTGCAGTATCACGTTGATTGAATTATGACAAAGTTTTTACAACTATTCCCTTGTAAGTTTATAAATTACATTGTAAACTTCGGATTATTCAATACCAGTAATAAAGAGATATTATAATCTTAATTTAAGTAACTTTCAAATAATCAATATGATTAGACATTTTGCTCTCGTTCACTTTGAATGCCTTTTCGTTATTATTCACTTAATTCGATTGCCCTAAAGTATATAAAGCCCTAATTTACTAACTGCAGAAATAAAAAACGCAACCTCTTGACACTGTGAAGTTAAAAAACTTGTGCTTGTTGCAACGAATGAGAGATCCCGGCTCAGCACTTTTAGATCCGTTGACTTATGTGAACATGCTGCTTCACTGTAAAATAATACGAGGCTGATATCAGTTAACCCACTTCATCTCTTTCTTATTTACTGTCAATTGAGTTATATCTTTTGTTATTTTCGTTCTCTTCATTCCAAATGTCTTTTTTCATCTCCTTCATGTTTAATCTTGTACGAATCTGTTAGGTATTGTACTAATGTTAACTACTGAAGGTAAAGGAGAGGGAGATTATATCCATATTAATCACTTACATGTAAAATAGTGCTAAAATATGCGAACTGTGCTTGTAACAAATATTTTTTTTGTTTTTAAAGGATACTATATAAATAATCAATCTACGGAATAACTCAGTTTTTCGTATCAATAATGAAATAACTAGTCATAAGTAATAAAATTCTTGTAAACTTGATTTTAATTTCTTTTTTAAAAACTCGACTTCCTCAATAAATCTTCTGGATAACCATTTCCGATGTTTGATTCCCCGAACATTAATCAAGTGGATTTGAAGAATGAACTACAAATTTATTTCTTTGATAGTGTCTTAGTAATTTTATTTTAAAACAAATTTATTTATCCTGGGAACTATAACAATTTCTAATAATTGGATAAACATCCCAGACAGCACCATAACTCCCCCTGAATATTCTGAATGTTTAGAGAAGGTCTGGATATTCAGAGAAAATTCAGTGGAGTTCCAGAGCTCCTCTGAACATTCGGAATATTCAGGGTAGTTCTAGTGCTGTGTGGGATGGCGTTAAAAACTCTTTTTTTGTAAAGAAAAATTGTGGAATTTTTACCATTATTGTATCAATTGGCGGTATTTTTTCACCTACATATAAGAGACTCGCAATTATTGTTTAAAATCCATAATTAAGTGATACAGATACAGTTCATTAATAGCTTTTTTTCATGATCAAGATTTTTCCATAACTCACCTCAATTTCAACAACTTTTCAACTCGATAGCCTATCTAGTTTCCTAGTTTATCTAGTTTCTAAATATTTTCTATGATCTTAAGAACTTAAGAAATTTAAGAACTATTACAAATTTCAGTACTTGATAAAAAGTACTTGATAAAAAATGAACGTTCTTATTAAATTACAAAAAATAATGATCCAAGAAAAACAATTACTGTGACAAGAAGTAAAAATTATTAGTACTAATATGCCATAAAATAAATTGAGCCCTACAGTTATAAATTTTACGACAGCGACGAATAAGGATGATCAATTCAAGGTGTGAGATTAACTATAATTGTTCACTCTTCATTACAGTTGCAACAAACACAGTTCATTGTTAGCTTTGCAGCAATACCATCCAAGAACTAACACAAGATTAAAAATCATGTTAGACCGAATGCCGTTACTAATCAATAAGAAAAGGCTCGTTTGTGCTGGTAAAATAATACAATATAAGCATAGACAACAAATGTTAGTGCTGCGAAAATCGAGCATCAAATAACAATTTATTAAATCATTGCTATACCAAATGCTCTCTTACATTTCAAAACATATTCTTGCCAGTTATTTACATTTCAAAACATATTCTTGCTAGTTATTTTAAAACTAAAAGAAAGTTCTTCAAAATCCACACAACATTAAGATCAAGTCCGTCAAACAAAATGCAGTCAATGTTAATACGATCATTTATAACCGTTTCAATGTCAATATTGGTAATTCTTAAATTATGATAAATTTATAAAATTTAAAATATAAGAAAATATATTAAACTCTTCCATATTCATTCATCCGTTTGTTGGTGAAAGAACCAATTTTAAAATTGATGATGTTATATCTTCCACTGGAATATTTTTACCATTTTTACGTCCGACATAACCTCAAAAAAATTCTTCGTTGGAATTGCGTCATCACAGAGTGCGTCATATTTTAAAATGAATGAGCGTATGCACAACTGCGCATGCGCTTCGAAACATTTTCGATTGGTGGAAGCTCTTTGGACAAGATTATAATTTCTGTCCAAAGAGCTTCCACCAATGAAAAATGTTTCCAAAGGCATGCGCAGTTGTACATACGAACGCTCACTATACGATTCTCTATAGCGTCATGGTCAGCGCTAAGTAGCGCCTTTTATTATTTAGCGAATTTAATTAAAATACTTTTGTTACAATTTATAGTATATGAAATTAGTAATTATATTCTGTTTGTACTTTCTTAATATTTTAATTTAGAAACTTGTATGGAAGAAAAATTCAACAAAATGTCACCATAACCCTAAAATTTAGTGACTTGATATATCAGCCTTTGTCAATTTGCTACGAATGCTTTTTTAATCTGCCTCGACTGTTTTACTTCTTTTGTTGCAATTAAGAATTTAGCGGCATTTCTACAAATATTTCTACGAATAAATTTGCCAGAAATTTACGCAATATTGATTTAGAAGCATATCCTTGAAATTCTACGTCGCCATCAAATCAGGGCACTTTTAGGTTAAGTTTTACTAAACCTTCAGTGTATTTGCGCTGACTTAATTGTCTGATTCCGCTTAAATTTTGAAGTCAACGCTTTAAAATTACGCTTATGTTTATCCAACAATAAATTCATACGAATAGCGTCAATACAAATTTGTTATTGAACGCTATTTCTTAAAATTTTCTAGTTTCTAGCGTCCATTGCCGTATAAACCAACAGCGTTTAAAGATAGTAATGTTTTTAATAGGTGTTTAACAATAATAGGTGTTTAACAATAATAAGGGTTTAACAATAATAGGTATTTAAGAATAATAAGTGTTTAACAATAACAGCTGTTCAACAAGACACGATATAGTTCAAAAAATCCGTACCAGTAGGTAAGAAAATATTTTTTTTTCTTTGACATTAATAACATAGAGCAATGTACTTTTTTGCCAAATAAAAGCTTTAATAATACTAAACGACTAGGCTAAGTTTTAAATTATTGAAGTGCACAGCAGGGACACAAAAAAACGTCCGTAAGCGCATGCCTTTCGAAACATTTTTCATTGGTGGAATCACTTTGGACAAGACTTTTGTCCAAAACGATTCCACCAATGAAAAATGTTTCGAAACGCATGCGCAGTTGTGCATACGGACGTTACTGTTGTCTCTGAATTAAACAATTACATTATCTTTCTAATCAAAGTTCATGGCAATCATTGGAATATGTTTAAGATTTTTTAATCTTGTTAAAATTGTTTATAGAAAAAAACCGCACATTCCCAAGTTATAAAATATTGTGCGAAGCAGAGAAAACATCAAATTATTGTTTGCCAATTCCCATAAAAAAAAGTTTCACCAAAAACATGCAGCAAAAATCAAAAACTACAAGCAACTACCGAAACTAGAGTACTTGTGGACTTTTTACCTGATGCATAGGATCATAACCCATGGAACCATCGTTATAAGGCTGAGAACCATAGTCACTGCCATTTATTCCCATTCCATAGCCTGCCATATCCTGAGGTCCTCCAGGTGGTGCAGGTGACATCATCGGTGTTGGTGTACCCTGACTAGCACCACCCATACTGTATGGCGATGCTCCTGCAAAAACTACTGTAGAAAGATCGCGGTGCATACAAAATTCAGAGGAGAGTACTTAGAGATTTACACCATCTTGAAACAATCAAGAAATTTAATTTTCCTTCAGACCAAATGATCCGACTCTTGAAATTAAAATCCAACCAGTTATTCTCTTTCTTTCGTTTATTTAATTTCTAGTAATTTTTGAAGATTCAAAATTAATTAGGGGAAAAGTTCGAAATACATTTTCGTATTTGTAGATACCAGAGATCATATGCACAACTGCGCATGCATTTCGAAACATTTTTCATTGGTGGAAGCTCTTTGGACAAAAATTAAAATCTTGTCCATAATAATTTTTGTCCTAAGAGCTTCCACCAATGGAAAATGTTTCGAAACGCATGCGCAGTTGTGCATACGAGCGTCTCTGGTATCTCCAGTATTTCTGGTCTCAAACATTATTTAAAGAGTATGCAGAAACCAAAAAGAATTTTTCTTTCAAATATAATTTTAGATAAAAGATTTTGCTATTTTGAAATGTTGGATACCCGAAATGTTTGCTATTGTACAAATTGGTCGTTTATTTAAAACAACAGTTGAAAAGGAAACTTTCTTCAGGATTCAAAGTGGTGTAAGTCCTTAAGGGCATGTCCAAAATATTTAAACACGGACCTTGAGATCTACCGTACATCGCGTTGCTTGTAGGTCATACGTCTATAAAATGAATTCACTTATTGTAAACATTTTGAAAATTGATGATATATTTTGGTAAATTTTATTACAAGTTTGATAATCCAACCTCTGTATTCCTTTTCGTTTGAATAAAAATTTACAGGATTTCCAAATAATGTCTCTTATTTTGTTGAAATTTACTTTTTTTAAATTATTAACGAAACGATTCATGGCGGAATTTTGCAATCTTTAAGATGATTGAGTTCAAAAAGAATAGTTTGAGCTTAATCGTGAAGAGGTACAGAAAAATAAAGAGACAATTCACCGGTTTTGCATATATTGGACGTGCTCTTAAAAAATTTTGAATAACAGGGTAGCTCAAATTTATACTTTTTATCCAAAATATATAAAGGCTTTGAATAATAGTCGAAATAATACAATTTTCAAACACCAATGAAAATCAATACAAGAATATAAATGCATATAAAGAAACAAACAAAAAATACAAAAAAAAACTTAATCCTATCTTTCTACTTTTTTTTCCGTGTCAGATCAATTTAGGTGTTGGTAATTAATAATAAATAGTTAATAAAAATTTCTGTCTATTGTCCCTTTATTGTTATAGCAAATTCTGATCGTATCTTCTTGTCATTTGGAATGGTACTTCTTTAGACTATTGTCTTATTCGTGGTAAAATCAAAACTTCATTTTTAGTACTTCCAGTTATTATTTTTGCACGAATAGAATAATTTTTCATTTTTATTTTTCTTAATCGCGTTCCATTGCACAGACCTTTTTCTAAATTTTCGTTAAGAACTGACACTTTATGTGGAATTTTCCAAATTAAATTTGTGGTGTTACTCCTTGGGGATTCAAGTGTAATTTGATCTAAGGATCGGGACGCATGAAAATCTCCCACACTGAATTTATTAGAATTTCTGAAGCGTAAAATCAATCAGCTAGAATTTCTGTGACATTGAACTTTATAAAGAATAATTCATATTCAAATTAAATTTCATATTTCAGAATTTTCATTAAACTGAATTAGTATTTAAAGGAATTTTTATTTAGTAGAACTTTCAACTGAACTTTCTTTTAAAATAATTTTAGTTTAATCGAATTTTTATTAACAGGCATCATTTGACAACATTTTGACAAAATTGAATTTTGAAATGCCAGAATCTTATTTCATCGAAACTTTATTTGCTAAAATCTTATTTCATAGAAACTTTATTTGCCAGAATCTTATTTCATCAAAACTTTATTTGCCAGAATTTTTAAATGTACGAATTGTCATTTAATAGAAACTTTAAAACATCGAATGAGGCCGAAATTGCAAATGAACAATTATCCGAAAGAAAAGTTTTTATATGCAAAAAACGGATTTTTTTCAAGAAAAAATGGTGTAAAAAAATTCAAAGGAGTATTTTTAAAATACCTTACAAACAAATCTCAGTACTTATGAACGTCACAACTCCACAAAATTTCATTAAATTCGGTCAAAGAGTGCCCGAGATTTTTTGTTCTTTCATTAACTCAATCCTTTGTGATTATTTTAGTCATTTCCAGATCCATCGTTTTTCTAATAAAATTAATTTAATAATAATTAATTTCTATTCTGTCTAAAACCTTTTTTGATTATTGCAGTCATTTCTAGAACCATCCTTTTTTATATTTTTCTATTCTGTCTAAAATCTTTGTGTGGTCCAAATTCTTTGAATTAGTTTTAAGTCTTCTAATTAATCTTTCTAGGAAAAATAAAAATGTTTTTCGTATTGAGGAATCAGTTATTCAATTCAAAGATTCGTTTAAGGATCTTAGTCTGCTTCTTGAATGGTCTCTGTTTTGGAGGGAGCATGTGCTTGCGATCTGTTATAAACTTTTACGGCTTTTAGATAGTTCTTTAAAAGCAGAGATGTTGCTATTAAAGTAGGTAATGCGTACATTCCTTAAGTAATGTCGCAATTACTGATTCCGCTGGCGTTAAATTGAAAAAATATAATTCCACTCAAACGTAATATTATAATTAAGTACGTATTTAACATGATTAATATTTTATATTTAGTTACATTTGTATTTCTGACACATTCTATAAAGACCAAAGAAAGAAAAAATCGTCTGTGAGAGCTTCTTTTTTTTCGTGTAAAATTGTGTTTTATCTTTTTAAGTCCCTTTCTTCAAAGAGCGTCAAATTTTTAAATATTTTTAAGCCCCCCTCTTCTTCCCCTCTTCCCCTCTTCTTCTTTTCCATTTTTTATATTTTTTATATTTTTAATTCACTTTTTCTGAGAAACTTCACATTTTTTTAATATCTTTTTAAGTCCCTTTTTTGAAACGAGTCACATTTTTGTTCATAAAACTAGAGAGCGATTAGTCTTCAATATTAGTTTTTTCAATAAATAAATAATAATTAAAAAAAAAATAAAAGAATGAAGTATTCTGACTATTATAAAGATGAGTGCAATAATTTAATTCAAAGGGTATCTTACCTGCTGCTTTCTTAGCTGCATACAAATTCGCCTCTTCCTGAGCTTTACCAATATTCTTTTTATAACGTATCCGTTTATTTCCAAACCAATTCGACACCTGAAACATTAAACACGAAACAATTAAATTAAAATTATACGCAAAGTTGCGACAAGAAAATTAAAAAGAAAAAAATATTATGCGCAAGTCAAAGAAGTAGGAAAAATAAAAATAAACTTTTAATGGCAAGCAATTAGGCGAATTTTTGAAAGGGTTACACATTTTGTAATGCAACATATTACTGTTAAATAAAGCAGTAATAAAACTGTTAAATAAATCAGTAATAAAATTATGTTTTTTTGTTTTCTTTTGTTTTTAAAAATTACGGTTTAAAATGTTGTTTTTAAAAATTAGAGTATAAAAATAAAACAAAATTTGCATACCTGGCTGACAGTAATTCCACATTTTCGTGCCAGCTCTTCTTTTGCTTCTTCACTAGGGTATGGATTACTTAGGTGAGAGTAAAAGTATTCGTTAAGAATTTCTGAAGCTTGTTTGCTGAAATTACGTCTTTTTCGTCTGAAATAGAAAAACTATCATCAGGACAAGTGTCTTTAGAAGTCAAGAAGTATATATTTTCATTTTATATACTTTATTTTAATTTTTAATCACAATACATTTTAAATTACAATATATTATACGATATCAAATTTCAAAATAATCAGTATTCTAACCTAGCATCAAGAAACCGACTCCTTAAGATCATTACAGCTTCGCATGTGGACTGCTTCAATTGCATTTGAATGCTAGAAAACTTTTTGTGAATAATTTGCACCATCCTTTCAATTTCCTTCGGTGTAATAGGCCTAGTACGACTTTGTTCTCTCAATAAATTCATCACGTGGGTTGTGAATTCGTTACATGCCTGAAATATTTTTTTTATTAGCATTTTTTTTATTAACATTTTTTGTTTATTAGCATGTCAGTTTTTCTTTCACAGCTCTTTTTCTTGCATAGCTGTTTTTATTTCATAACTATTTTTTTCTCATATATATATTTTTTCATATGTTTTTCCTTCACAAAGTTTCTATGTTAAGGAGAAATCAATCATTGAAAGTGAGGTTACGTTTTTGTTTAATATTTTTCTTTTTGAAATGAAAACAAAATCTTTCCTTGAAATACCTTTTAGGCAAAAGGTGTCAAACATTATTTTAAACAAAATGAAGCAGAAAAATGTACATTTGAATGGAAATTAAAATTATTTTAGAAACAAAATGAACCGATAAATGTACATTAGAGCGAAAGAGGAAACAAAATTCGCTTCTTGAAACAAAATTCTGTTTCTTTAGTTTTGTTGCAGGAAGTGAATTTTTTTCTCTAAATTTCTTAATAACCTGTTCGTATTTTTCCAATTCTTGGTGGTAGATTTGCCTAATTTGTGCAAGCTTTGCACGATAATCTGAATGCTCAATGGCATTGTCAGGTTGCCCTGGAGGTCCTGCAGCAGCAGCTGCAGAAGCTGAAGCTGCTGCACCAGCTCCACCACCTTTTTCTGGTCCTGCTACACCCTCTGCTATTAACATATTATCCAACCTCATTAACTGAGGATCTGGTGGCTCTTCTTCTTGAGTATTCCTTAGAGAAAGAACTGCAAAATAAAGAATAATAATATATAATATTGATAATAATAAAAATAATAATAATAATGAAAATAATGATAATAATAATAATAGTAATAATAATAATAATAATAGTAATAATACCTAATGATAATAATAATAATAATAGTAATAATACCTCATGATAATAATAATGATAATAATAATAATAATAATAATAATAATGATAATAATAATAATAATGATGATATTAATAATAATAATAATAATAGTATAATAATACAGTAAACTCTACAAATAGTGACGCAGATTTGCACAAAGGAAACAAAGGACACTCGAGTGAGAACGGTACAGTTTTCGTACAGTTTTCATGGCACTATTTATAGAGTTGACTGTAATAATACAGTATGATTAATAAAGAATAAAAATTCCTAACAAAAAATTATCAAATAAGTAATTGTCAAATAATAATTGAAATACTTCAAGTATTTAAAAAATAAAAGTAAAAATGACCAAGTAATTATCAAATAATAATTTAAATACTTTAAGTACACTCTTTACTATTTCCGTTTTTTCAATTACGTTTTCCGAGAAAAATTTTATCTACCCGCAAATCTACGGCACTATTCAAAGAGTCGACTGTACATTTTTCTACAATTACCAAACTTGTAATTACGTGAATAAAACGAACTTGTTTAAAAATTTAGAAAATAATTTTTATTATCATTTCTCGTTGTTGTATTTAAGAATATTGCAAATTCTAAAAAACAAACTTAGGACTAAAATGAAAAATTAATTTATGTGTAATTAAAGGTATATGTGCATTAGTTGTATTAGAAACTAAAAAAGAATGAATGATAGTATTGCGTTGGTCAAAAACGTGTCAAAGAGTATCAATAATGACGTAAGTCCTAATACTAGAATAGGTCTGTAGTATTTTACCGAGTTTTTACAAGCACATAAACTCAGTTTTACTGGCAGTTAACAATTTACGACTCAAGCGGTCCGTTACACGTACGAGTACAAGTTTAGTGCGAAGTAAAAGTGTATTTGAAAGACTACTACTGCATCAGTTTCCTATTGTACAAGAATATTTGTATTAATTCCTGTTACCTTTTGCAACATTTTCTTTTTATTTACTTTAATCCAAATATTATATTTTTTGAGGATTAACAATTTTTAATCATTTAAGATAGTCGCTCTTTTTAAATATTTTATTTACAATTGTCGATATTTTTATTTTCGTTGTTTTTATTGTCAATGATTGTCAATGTTTTCAATTTTTAACGATTCGTGATTTTTTATCTTTTTTATGATTTGCGATTTTTTTTGTTTGCGATTTTATTTTTATTTGCGATTTTTTTATTTTTTTTATAATTTACGATTTTTTATCTTGTTCATTATTTGCGATTTTTCATTTTTGCCGTTTGACAATTTCTGGCATTTTTTTAAAAAAATGTCTGCCATCATAATATTGCCAACCCAGCGTGAACCCAGTCACTGCCCTTCTAAAAATTTCATTAAAAGTAATGAAGACTGGAATTATGTGGACGGAAAATGAAATTTCTCGCCCTAAAAAAATTGTCTAGTTACACAATTAATTATTTGTTAAATAAAAAAAACTCTAATTAAAATTGTTTTGGCAAAATACAATAAAATTTGAATTTAAAAATCAAGCAATGATTTTCCTTCAAAAATCCCTTTTACCGTGAATTTCAAATGACAAATTTTAATTGATTGGTAATTTTTTCTCAAAGGCATCAACATTTTTATCAAGTGAACTAGTTTCGTAAGCGTATAAAAAATTTATATTAGAAGTGACCTCACGCACAAAATAATAAAAATTAAAAATAAATAAAATAACAATAATTTAAACTTGGAATTGACCATTTAGAAATTTATTTACTTACGTACAGATTATTGTAATAAAAATAAGAATTTAATTTAATTTTGGAACTTTACTTAGAAGAGAAATCAAATTTATTTTTTCTTGGGCGACACGATTGAAGGTCCGCATGCAATAACTGCCTCAACGCGTGAAATCCTCATTGATTTTGTCTGCGCAAGAGAATTAATTTTAAATAGCGTTATATGCCTCACTCGCTAGTTAATTTGAATATTTTAAATTTCTCAATAAAATTTCATTTCCCGAATAAATTTATTCATCATTTATTTTATTACACTAGAACCTCGATTTAGTGCTTTACTCGGGGTAGACCGCTAATTCGAGAATGACGTCACAAGGTCTTCTTATCGGTACAGTGCTGTACATGCACAGGCGCGGTGCCCCTGATATTTATTGAATTCATTTCGTCTATTGTTAATCTTACACTTAATTACTTTGTTATTAATGTTTCTATCCACACTGAAGGTTATATTTAACAAAAATCAGTGAAAATAAGTACTTTGTTATGGCGATGGGAACGTAATTGTAATAACTAGGGCGCTGTATTCGTAAATACGCTTCTGAAAGTAGGCGGGGTTTTTCGAGAAGGGAATGAAGCGACCGCAATCGAGAACCACTAAATCGAGGTTCTAGTGTATTTATACTTTCTCAGTTTCCGCATCTATTTTTTGCTGTCTCTTGGTATCTACCAGCTACATATATTTCCTTTTAACTATTTCGGTAATCTTTCCATTTGTATTTCCTTTTATGCTGGATTTTCTATTTTGTTTTGCTATTTGTTTAATTTGCGTTTTATGAAATAAACAATAAATGCAAAATAAACTATAAATAAGCAATTAAACTATAAATAAGCAAATAAACAATAAATAAGCAAATAAACAATGAATAAGCAAATAAACAATGAATAAATAAATAAACAATAAATAAGCAAATAAACAATAAATCAATAATTCAATCAAAAATAAATGAAAAAATCAACAAGAAAATAAACAAATAAGCAAAAGACGAATGAACAAAAAATAAAAAAAAAATTGACAGTGAAACTCGAGCGTGTGTACTTATTCATCAGTAAAAAAATGACATAAAAGCGCACTGAAATTTTTGTTTCATTTACTTTTTGCTCTTCACTCGATGTCTGTCAATAACATTTTCTATGTTTGTTTTTCTTCTCAGAGGAGGGCGAAAGCGCCGGTAAGTTAGTACAAAGATGGGGAGGAGGGGGATGCAAGCGCAGGAGGCAGCATGGTGTATTGATCGAGTAGCTCTCACTGCTACACACACATAGATACATCAAATACAAATATCATTCATGAATGTATACTATGAATCGCGTGTTTTTGAATTTTCGCGGACCCAAACAGTGTAGAAGAATTTCACTGTTCGAATTCTACAATTTTCATTGCCGCCGATTTTTGTTTAATTCATCAAGAGAAATAAGCGCTACTTACTCGATTAACGAATTAGCATTGTTTAATTACTCCTAACAGCACGAATAAATAAAAACGAAATTGTTACATAATTACGATTTTGAATATCTTCTTTAGTTATAATAATAAATAAATAATAATAGTTAATAAAAATAGTTAATAATAGTTAATAATAATAGTTTATAATTTCACTTATAGTAATTAACAGTCGCAATTTCTCTTTTTCTCTTTCGTTCTTTGCGAGGATACCATTATCAAACGACTTGAGAAATCTGAAATGAAATTCTCGACATTTTGCCTCTTTATTTATAAAAAATTAAGAAACTCGTAATCATTTCGGTGAATTACTGTTCTCTCTGTAAAACGTTCCGGAGAACCAACTGTGGGAATTAATAATTAATAGATTACTAATGAAGCATTAATTAGTATATGTGACGCACTCCGAAAAAGGGACCTTAGATGAAAAAAATTGTAGGTTATGTTTGATGGTAGTTTTAACGCAATTAAAGCTTCCCTTTTAATTTTCTACCATCAAAGACATCTTAAATAGTTTGTATCCTGTCAAGAAAGACAGAGCATTAAAATTATTATACAGAATAAAATAAAATTTATTACAGAGCATTAAAAAGAAAGATTTAATTACGTTAAAACTAGTATTAAACATAACCTACAATTTTTTCCTTCTAAGGTCCCTTTTTTCAGAGCGCGTTACATATGCATAATTATTTGCATAATTTTATTATAATAATTATGTATAACATATTTAAAATACGTGATTAATTACTGAAGCAAATAAAATGTCTGAAATTAACTTCTTTGATAATGATACAAGATTATTTCTATATATTGCGCATATTTATATTCATACATATTCTTTATATGTACTCGAATAATTTTTCGTAAAGGCAAAACCTAGTGATTGAAATTACTTAAAATGTGCGGTAATTTTAGTTTCAATTCAATATTGTCCCGTCTAGTTTGTAAATCAATTTTTTTGTGACAACTAGATTTCATGAACTCTACGTAATTATTAAAACTTTAGTTTTAATTCATGTAGAGTTCATTAATTTATTATTAATTAAAATTTTTATTAAAATAAAACATTAATTCCACACATTAATAAAATAAAAACAAATCTTCCTCTTGAGGAAGCAAAGAGGTTTATTAAAATACAGTCAACTCTACGAATAGTGCCGCAGATTTGCAGAAAGGAAAAAAAGGACGCTCGAGTGAGAACAAGAAAATCGGCACTATTTGTAGAGTTTTAGTGACACTATTCATAGAGTTGACTGTAAAACCTTAATAAAAATAAAGGTTTATTAAAATAAAATTAACACAACTCTATTATTAAAATAAAACTTTAATAAGAAGTAAGGTTTATTAAAACCTTAATGAAAATAAAAGTTTGTTAAAATAAAACCTTAATAAAAATAAAGGTTTATTAAAAAATAAGAAGTAAGGTTTATTAAAACCTTAATCAGTCCAATAAACAACAATTTTTAAATAAAAATCTTGTTTTTTGACTAGAATAATATTTCTTTACAGCATGTTTATACTTTGCTTGTCCGCCGTTTCACTCTAAAAATCATAAATTTACTATTTTGAAAATTGCCCATAAATATTGGTTTTTGCTTCATTGATTTCGTTTTCATGGAAGGTAATTTTTTGAAACAAATTGCAATTTTTGTTTAAATGCAGCAAATGAGTAGCATTTTTTTAAAAATGCAATTGTTATATCCTTGGCAAATTATTTAAACTTAAAAATATTTCGTTAATTTTGTCAAGTTTGGAATGCGGCCCTGCACTTGCAGATGGGGTTCCAGCAGTCAAGGTGAACAAGCCTTTCTGCTAGTGGAAGGTTCAAACTTCTTTACCTTGTTGCAATCGACTAACGAGAAATAAGACTTCTGATTTTAGATCTTCGCAATCCTTAAATAAGGGTTCAAATCTTTTGCTTCCTTACAAGCTTTTTATATTTTTATACGTCACACTAGTCTTTTAAAAAGATTTCTTATTACATTTTCATTACGGAAATGTAACATCTGACTAATAATTATTTTTTTGGGTGCCTGATATTAAATTAACATATAAAGAAACAGGAAATTACACAGGGAGTACTGAGAAACTAATTTGTAATTAGCTTTTAGCATTTTATGGGGCAGATTTATTTTTTTTCGAAGACAAGCAAATGCAATATTTCATTCAATTGTAACTGTGCATACCTACTAAATCCGTTTATTCCCTTCTTAGATTTCTTTACTTTTGTGTAAATCGATGCAATATTCTGCAGTCGGAATTCGAATCGAAGGGGGCATTGAAACTCAGGAGCTAAGCGCGGTACAGAAATGTGAGCGTGAACGATTAGATTGCTCTTACGATATTAAAGAATAATTTACATTTTTATTTTCCAAAAGTTAGTATGTAATGTTTAATTTTCTTGTTGATTTTTTGTTGGTTCATTGCTTACGATCATTAATTTTGTGGAAATATTTTTTATTTTTTAAAATATTTCTTTTTATTCTCTCTAAAACTGAATCAGTGAAAAACAACTGATCTTCAGTGAAAAATGACTGAAATTCAGTGGCCCACTTCTCGCGATTTCAATCAGTGGAATTTCATTGCAAATCAGTCAAAAGTGACTGAAATTTC
>WNHD01001451.1:0-24624 GCA_011057455.1 Ganaspis sp. Gsp50 | reverse complement strand
GCTCACTTATCGCTGAGAATCAGCGGAATTCCGCTGATTCAGATTTAGAGAGTATTAAAAATTTTAATTTATGGGAGAAAAAATTCAATTCCTTGTATCGAGACGAATCGATTGACCTATAAGTATATATATTTTACCAAGAATTAACGGAGTAAATGATAATTTTATATGAATTTTGACGTTTAAAATCACATTTTATGATATAACTTTTAAAATTTTCTTGTTTTACTAAGAGTTCCTTTGGAAAAGAATTTCTATATCAAAAAACGAGTCAATTAAACTATATTCAGTATTTATATCATCAGAAATTTAAGAAAAAAATTTTACTTTTTTATAATTTTTCACATTTAAAATTCAATTTTTCATTATAACTCTTAAAATTGTATTTTTCTAATGATAATTTCTCTAGGCGAAATTTTCTACATTAAAAACGAATAGTATGTATAATATATATATTTTTTTAACTGATATTTTTAAGTTAAAATAATTTAGTAAACATAAATTAAATATAGATTTTATCAGAAATTTATTTAAAAACTTGAAATTCTTTTCTCTATGAGGAAGCAATATCTTCATGAAATGAACATAATTTACCACTAGTTTAGATTTCTATTAAGGAAATAAGAAAAATTTTACCTGAAATATTGAAGATTCAGGTAATATCGCTGGTTTTAAATGCTGATAACTTGGCCCCAGAAAACCCGAAATATTTAATTCCGGTCTCAAACTTCAAGTTTCTTTTTTCTTTCTCCACTACTAAATTTTGGCGTTGGAGAACAATCTATTTAATAAGATAAACCACTTTGAAATTAAGTTTTGACTCACGACTTTTCAAGTTACAAAAATAAGTGTTTAAGTATATTTGAATTTGAAAAATATTTTAAATAAAGAAATCATGAGCTAACTTCAGTTTAAAAAAATACTTGTTTTTATAACTTGAAAAGTAGCGAGTCGAAACTTAATTTCGAAGTGGTTTATCATATTAAATAGATTGTTCTCCAACGCCAAAATTTGGTGGTGAAGAAAGAAAAAAGAAACTTGAAGATTGAAGACGGAATTACATTTTTCAATTTTTCTGGGGCCAAGTTATCAGCATTTAAAATCAGCGATATTACCTCAATCTTCAATATTTCACGTAAAAAATTTTCTTATTTCCTTAATATAAATCTGAAAAGTAAGCAGATCGTATGAAAGTAATTTAAAAATACTTTATTTTAAGTATTATTGAAATTAAAAATATTAATCTGCTTTCTAGAAATTTATGCTCGAAAGTTGTGAAATTTTGACATTTCACACATCAACTTTAAAGTCTATTTATTTTAACTATTTATGACTTTTCTTTACAATTATCTAATAAAATTATTAAATTAATTCATTGTGAACCATTTCCAAGAAAAACATGTTTTTAAAGAGATTTATGAGCTTTTTGAATTAATTACGATAACCCTCAAAATGTCACTTTAACCGTGCATCGCGATCTTAAAAATACAATTATAAAATTATAAAGGTAATTTTAAGCAATTTGTGCTAAAAATGTGTTGAATTAGTATGAATTGAATTAGTATAATGTGTTGATATTAGAGATTATCCCCTGAAAGAATTAGAATTTTCAAAAAATATGTCGCAATTACTTTCCGCGAAATATAATGGTTTGACCCTTTTATAAAGATCACAATTATTATTAATAAGTAATAAATTAACTAATAAATTATAGAAATACAATTTTTCAAATGCGAATATAACTTGATTTGATTTTTCTCAAGTAAAAACGACAATTGAGTCCCAAACTCGAGTGACTGGTTGCAAAGAGTCGACAAATGCTGTTCTTTGTATTATCAAATTTAACGTTAATTTTTCACATTTGATTTATTTTTTATAAGAAAATTATATCTAATCTTTAATTATCGTTTGTTAAAAGAGAAAAAGAAAACAATTTCAATTATACATAAATGTTTTTATCCATAAATCTAAGATTTTAATTGTTTTGAAAATGTATTTTTTAATGTTACATAAAAATTCAAATCACTTTCAAACGTTCATCGAAGTTTCTTGGCCTATTATAGAAGTGATTTTTCAAAGAATAGAATTTTCATATAAATATCAAAGTGCAAATTTGTACTTAGAAAATACAAGGCTCAAAAGTTGTACCTAAAATGTTACAATATTAATTTTTTATATCATCATTCGATTGTCACTTGTGCTCCAAACATTATTAATTACATTATTTATTCTTGTAAGATTCAGGTAAAAAACTCAACCTTTTTACACATTGTAAATTGATCTTTATTACAAGAAATTACATATCTAATTTGTACATATCAAATATAAATATAATACAATGACTATGATACAATATCTTGAAGGGATTTAGAAGTAGATCAATATGACAGACGGACTGGCTCCCTTAGTAATTTATTATTACTTTATTTTTTACTTTACCATCGAGATTGGCAAACAAGAGCTCGTGATTGGCTCTTTTCACAACTACTTATAATAAAATTCAAATAAATATATTAATTTCGAGAGCACTAGTAGTCCGATTAAAATTAAATTCAAATCTGGACGTTACTATCTTCGAAATTTTTCCAAGTCAAAGTAAGTTTCGTATTATTTCATTTGTACGATTGATTCCAATTAATACCTCGTCAGAATTTATAAAACACAATACGCTAAACAGCGAATATTTTCAGTTTCTTCAAAAATTCAAAAAAAGATTCAAGACGGAAATCTTTGAAGGTAAAATTGTTCAAGTTTGGACAAAATGGTAAAAGTCAAGAAATCTACGTAAAAGGATTTTTTATAAAAAATTTTTCTATGTAATGAAAATTTTCTATGTCTTGCTAAGTAATACCGCAGTTTGTTATGGAAACATGTCGTTACATTTATGGAATTTTCATCCAATTTTTACAAAAGTGCGTGTTCGTATTAAAACTGTAAATAAAGGGGGAAAAACTGAATTGAAAAGTACTATTCCACTTTTTAAAATTTTCAATGATTTGAGAATTTTTGCGATTTAAAGTAGGCCAATCGTCTCTACAGCCGCACGCGAGCTTGCCGTGCTTTCGCGTAATCGACAAACTTTAAATTACAATAACTCTCGAACGGATTAAAATTTTAAAAAAGTGAAACAAGACTTCGATTCAGTTTTATGTATTTTATTAACAGTTTTGCTACAGTCTAAACATTAATTTGTATTGAAATCCTGTTTAAATCTTTATAGAAATTTATAGTGCTGAATCTTAGAATAAAAATAAACATTATTCGATAATATAATTTCTGATTTTAGAAAAAACTGAAAATTGCGAGTTTTGGGCTTTGAAGACAGAGGGTGAGGCTCACGCAGAAAAAATCTTGTATAATATTGATTTCAATGCGTGTGGTAGAATTTGATGAGCTACGTTTTTTAATGACTTGAGTCTCTCTAAGTGAATTATAGGAGTTCTACAAAGTGCAGTAACTGCGATAACGATTAAAGCTACGATATTATTTTGAATTAACGTGCGTGCATTAATAATATTCTTACTTATGGCCTGTGTTTAATTGTTAATCGTATATCGATTTGGCAGTACAATTTGCGCTTTTTCGGAAGAATCAGTTCGATTTTCATCGCACCTTTATAATCAATTTTAGACTAAAAGAGACAACAATTAACACTAAAAAGAGGCATTTTTTCTCTCAGAAAAATCTCTGAATTTATTTCCAAATATCACCCAAAGGAAGACCTGGAATTATAAAATTACAAAACATCCCATTTTGTCAATTTCCACATCAGTTTCATTGGACTTGATTTTCTCATTTGTCAAGAAAACAATTTCAGTTTTAAACAAATTTCACTTTTTCTGAACATTTTTGACTTTTTTTTTTTTTTTCTTCTTAAAAAACGGATTTTCGAGAGTGCAATTGTTTTTGAAAGAAACTTTGAAAGGCAGAAAATCTTTATCTTTCGAAGAGAAAATTCTTTGTAAATGTAGTTACAAATTGGATATGAAAAGCGGAAATACAGTTCAGAGATTTAACGAGAAGTACGATGAGTGCTTTTGTAAGAAATGTCGTTGATAATAATTAAAAAATATTTAAAATCCTTTACAAAATTTGAAGGACAGAATGTAAAAAATGGTCGATAAAAAAGTTTGTAATATTTGTAAAATTGTGTAATATTTGTAAAATTGTGTAAAATTAAAAAATTGTGTAAACATTGTAAAAGTAATGTTCTTCAATTATTTTGAAACATCGAATCCCACGCACACTTTCTCACTCACTCTCTAGTTTCGTCTCCCTCTATTTAACTGGAATAAAAAACTGGCTAACAGTCTTAATCGGAAGTAACTTGTTGATCTGCTGCCGTTGCAAATTGCAATCTATCAGTCTCAGATATTTGGAACATTCTGATGACAATGACACTGATATTTCTAAAAGATTTCAAGATGACCGTATTTGTTACAAAGTTTGGACAAATTTCGTTTTAAAGAAGAACGTTTTAAATTAAATTGAAAATGCCTATTAAATTGAAAATGCCTATTAAATTGAAAATACCTATCAAATTGAAAATACCTATTAAATTGAAGCTTCTGAAAAATTGGAATGCCTTAATTTTTCGTAAGTTTTTAAACTCGAAACAAGAACATACGAGCGCTTAAAAATGTGAGCGCTCTTTAAAAACGTGAAAAATTGACGCACTCAATTCAAAGATTGTTACACACGTCAGTCACAGTTTCCTACAGATGTAGAATCCCAACTATTGAGTCTTTCTAAAATTTCGTGTTTTTAACAAAGAGCAACGTTGCTCGAGTCACGGAGTAAATTCGGATGATTGTGATCAGCACGAGGTGATTTGCGCTGATCCTAGTAGTTGTCAGGTGATTTTGATTCCGGGTGGTGATTCCAAATGCATCGATTGTCTCCGAGGATAAGAATCGAAACAGGTCATCAGGATCACATGACTTTTACAGGCTTCTACTCTTTTTTGGAGGATGAAAGTCTCGGCCTCAAGAGCCTCCAAGAAAGCTGGATCCCGCCAGTCCATACTGTCCTCCACGTGCACTGCAAAAATTATTATTCGTTTTAGTGAGAAACATTTTCATTTTTCGGAATGACAAACTTATGCTGTAATAGCAGACTGCGAATTTCCGTTAAATTTTACTTTGTTGGCATTTTTCTTTTCCTTTACACTACTTTTTTGCAACTATTACTGATCGAAAGCCAATAAATGGCAGTTTTTTTGAAAAATTATTCTATTAGAAATTTTTAAAATAGAGTTTTATACAGTATTTTAGGTAATACATTAATTTATTCAATTCGATGGGTCTTATCTATTTATTCAACATTTTGAGAAAAATTTTCTTTAATTTTATTGATATTCAACAATGTTTTAATTTTTTAGTCTTATTAATTATGAAAAAGTTTTAAATCCTACCAAAAACATATTTTCGATGCAAAAAGTTACGTCAAGTAAAAATTATCTCAACTGTCGAAAAGAATTATGAAATGAAAGTTTACTAAGCAAAATTTACATGATTGTGTTAATGATAACATGAAAAGCCTGGAATTCTGATGGAATTTCATTTTTCCTCACGGAATCATAGAAATCTCATGGGATTTTCATTTACATCTTCAAAATACTTTAAAATATTTAAAAATACTTATAACTTCTTTAAAATATTTCAAAATACTTAAAACTACTTTAAAAGACTTCAAAATATTTAAAAGTATTTAAAAATATAGCATTTTAAGTACACCTTTTAAATAAATTATAAACAGATTTCAAAATATTAGTTTTTTAAAAATATTTTAACTTCAATAGTAAACTTCAGACTACTTTAAAATATTCAAAATATTTTAAAACACTTAAATTAAAACTATTTCCAAATACTTCCCATTACTACAAAATATTTAAAAATACTTCTTAAAACATTAAAAACACGTACTTCAAGATACAATGGTTTTAAAATTAAAAATAATTATCTAGAGTATTATAAATTCTATATAGAGTATTATATAATATAGCGTATTATAAATTCTATAGAAAATTAATTTTAAAAATCTTTTATTATTTCAAAAGAATAATTTAAATTCTTACTAAATATTGAACAATTGGTTTTTTAATTAAAACTATATAAAAAATATCATGGAAATTTTTCTATTTTTTCATGGAACACTCATGGAATGTTGTGAAAAAAATTTGTAGAAACCCTGATAATCAAAGTATAGAAATCTGTCACTTGTACAATTTATAGAAAATACTTTTAAAATCAAACAATTTTTTAAGAAAGTTTAATTATCTCGTTTAATGTTAAAAGATATTAAAATAGTCAACCATTTTCAACTGCTTCTATAGCAGTTGTTACTATTTGTACTATTTTCTATAGTATTTAAAAACTTTTAAAAATAAGTAAAAAATGATTTTAAAGTTTAACTTTCAAACCTCAACATTTTTGCATATTTAATATTAAATTATAATATCTAAAACTTATTAACAGAAATTGAAACTGACCCAATAAGAAGAATTTTATCTCTACTTTTCCAATTTCTAAGTACTTTTGTGAAATTATTAACCAACAAGTACAAAATATTTCAAATTGAAAATTGTCAAAGATTTTAAAATTACAAAGATTCAAACCTCTGTAACTTTTTTGAAGAAAATTAAAAACAAGTAGAAAATTATTTTCATTTCATGAAGCATTTTGCTCATGAAGCATTTTGCTTCCTTAAAGAGAATTTTCTTTTCAAAAAGCAACCTTGAACACTTTTTAAGAAGAGACTATTATTGAAGAATGATTATTTTAAAAGTTATAAGAACAAATAAAATTTTAAACGCCAAATATAAAAAAAAAATTCATTAAGATTGGCCAAAGCATTCTCAAGTTTTCTCAATCGTCGGATTATAATGCTTCCTCTATGAAGGAAACAAAATATGACACTTTTGGAATATGCAAATCAAATGTAAATAAATAAGTACCGAAAATTTCGCGTTAATCCCGAAGCTCGTTTAGAAGATTAATGCATATAAAAATTGCTATATTTTACAGGTTAAACGAATATTTGTTTTATTATTTGAAGTTGGTTTACTTTTGACTTTAATTTTACTATAATTTTTTAACACAAAATTATTTTTGAAACTAAGTGATTAAAGGGAAAATTAATTAATGTAAAATGAATATCATAATATAAAGTTAATCTTACAAGTTAGTTTTAATGTTATAAGAGTACATTTTTTTGTTTACTAAATACTAATTTAAATTAATATTAACATTTGTATTCCAAAGTCATTTTTGAATTTACAAATGATAAAGTCGAAAATGAACCTACTTCAAGTTATAAAACAAGTGTTATTTTAACCTGTAAAAATTAAGTAATTTTTAAATTTATTTATCTTCGAAACGAGCTTCAGGACCAACGCGAAATCAATAATTTTGAGACAAATTATAATTTAATGTTGAATATGCAAAAATTTTAAAGTTTGACAATTCAACTTTAAAATTATATTTTACTTAATTTTAAAAGTTTTAAATACTCGAAGCAGTTAAAAATGGTAGACTATTTATGTTCACTGTCACTTAAATTTTAAAAATTTGATTGCAACGACTCTTTTGAAATACCCTTCAGCTATTTTCTTCATTCTCAGTTAATTTTCTTATTTTTAGTCATGTGTTTGTTACCTCTGCGAATCTTTTTGTTAACTCGTAGTTGGTTTGTTCTTTAACAAAGATTTTTTTTACTATTTATTTTACAGTTTTTAATAGTCCCTGCCTTTATTTTAATTATTTGCAATGTTTGAAAAGTCTAAAAATTGTGTCAAATTAATAAGGCCGTGCAAGAAAGAGAGAAATTACCAGGGTACACCATCTAGCTTATAATACGGTAGCTTTGAAGAAGCGCCTAATGATAGGCTTCTTGAGTATGTAGGCGCCTGCGCAGAAGTGCGTTCTAATTGGGATTCCCAACTCTTCACAAAGAAAACGAACTTCTGCGCAGGCGCCTACATACTCAAGAAGCCTATCATAAGGCGCTTATTAAAAGCTACCGTATTATAACCTAGATGGTGTACCTTGGCTCATTTTGTTGATTGGAATTGGTGAAATTCTTACGTTCGTAACTCCAGCGGTCATCAGATACCATGAGACGCTTCTTAGCATCACGTAATTCCCGTCTAAGTTGGCGCTGGCGCCGACGTAGGTTGTGTATCTTGAACATCGCTCCACGTGGCTCCGAGCGTAGCTGTGCGCGTCTGTCCAGAGTTGCTACGTCCTCGCCTGTGTAGATGAGAATCCCCGCGGGGATTCCCTGGACCGGGACCCGGAGCTCGCATCCTGCCCCCGGTCGTTCCACCGCTGAAACACCCGCACAACGTCGAGGTTAGAACTCCCAGCGCGCCACCTGAGGAGAATCACCGATGGGGCTCGATTTTAGCCGATTGCTCTACATACAGCACTGATTATACACGAACATTGACGATTAGAACTATACTCTTTAGAAAATCTATCGTTACTTCTCCTTTAAATAGGCCTACCTTTAAATAAACACCCTGGATCTACAACATCCATAGAGGCACCAAGACCACCTATCGGCATGTGCCCGAAACTGTTTAGACAAGGCAAAAATACGTTTGTCTCTTTTCAAACAGGGACTGTAGTTTACATGCCAATAGGTTCGCTCTGTGCTTCTCTCCACACTGCTTTTATATCTCCACGTACTCCCAAAGATAATAATTTTGTCTGGACAACCTTTTTGAATACCACAAAATTTCCAAGAAGTTATTACTCTATGAGCCAGGGTACACCATCTAGCTTATAAGCTAATACGGTGTTATTCTAAACTAATAAAAAAAATTTTAAAAACTAATACGGCAGCTTTGAATAAGCGGCTTATGATACGATTCTTGAGTATGTTAGCGCCTGCGCAGAAGTTCGTTCTCATTGTTTTCATTGGGATTCCCAACTCTTCACAATGAAAACGCACTTCTGCGCAGGCGCTGGCATATTCAAGAAGCCTTTCATAAGGCGCTTATTCAAAGCTACCGTATTATAAGTTAGGTGGTGTACCCTGCTCACATGTCAATCAATGACGATGGTGTGCTTTATTGGACTATGCGCATAAAAATTAAGTCTAAAATCGAAGCGCAGTGTATTCGGAATTACACGTTCGGAGTTACAGTGCATTCGGAGTGTATCTATACCACGAATTGAAAACATGTAAGAAATACCGTGGTTGACCCAGTTGCGGCCTAGGAACCAGTTTGCGTTCACTCTAATTTTGATTATATCTTTCGTAATTAATTTAATTGCTTCAATGTTTTTACGACCACCAACTAAATTAATTCTATGTTAACGAAACTACAATAATTTAATAATTATAATTAATGTAATTAATTTACATTATAGTATGGTAAATTTGTAAAAGTGGACGGAAATTGGGTCCACCACGGTATCATGGATTTTAAAAAGCATGTCAAACCTAGCATTATTGTCTTTGGGTGTGCTTTGCAACATATGTTTGCACCACTATTTTGATGAAATCTTTTTGAAATTTTGTAAATCTTTGTGAAATTATCCAAACAAGAATAATCCAATCAAGTTTCGTCTTGAGGAAGCAAAAATGAAACTATTAAAAGCGTTTCGTCCATTACAGTCTTTTAATCGACACATTTAACATTAATAGAAAAAAATCTTAACGGTTTGAGAACTACATTAAGAAAACGTCTACAAGATTTACTCTATGAATACATGAATTTCCGATTCGGATGTTGTCTCAAAGAAGTCAGCGCAAGAAGTGCGAATTTGATTAATGGAGTTTCATTGAAAGGCGATGGGTCATGAAAAATTACGTTCAAGGGCGCTGAAAAAGCCAATAACGTTTGTTATTGATGAACCCGGCGACTTTTCACTGACGAGAATTCTTTTTGAAAAATGGAAAGACTTGAACTTATTTTTATATTATTTATACCTTGATGATCCTGGAGAGCATTAGTTTGTCTGGACGAGTCACTTGCAATACTACTCGTCTCACTGTCCCTAACGATGCTGTCATATCCGGAGCTTTCAGCTCGATGTCTTGAAAGAGTAGCTGGTGACAGCTTAGCAGCTCTTGGCGTCGAATCAGCTCCAGAATCATAACCGTCTTTATTCAATCCAAAAGAGGAACCCAGACTCAGTATCTTGCGCTGCATCCGACCTGATGAGGGCACCGAATTCGGAATTGATATCTGAAGCGGAGTTGGTGCTGGAAATAAAATTAAGTATGTAATTTCACGTTATTACGAAACAGTCAAAATCATTCGATATATAGTATCATAATCTGCATACAGACGTATTCGAATTGAACAATTTCAATATTCCAGGGATTTTGAAATACAATTCTAATGAAAAATTGAATTTATAATTGTGTTTCGTAACGTTTGATATTTACTTACTGACTGTTTTCCGCTCTTCTTCGATATCAGATTTACCGGTTACAGTCCTCTCGGATCTTTCGTTCGTACCGAATAATTTCTTGGCCTCAATGTATTCTTCTTCGGGGTCGGAACCGGAGGCCCCGTTTCCTGGTATCCTCTCTATTTCTTCCTTTAAATTCGGATTGGAAGCACCATCAGGATGTCTGAGGCTTGAGATGTTACATTCCCCTAATTTGCCACAATACCTCCTGGGACTTGCGAGATGGGCCACGCTACTTGGATACCAATAAGAAGCAGTCTCTGGTCTCGACATTGTTTGTCGACAGTTGTCACAGATTTTCTCCTGTTCTGATTTACCAGCTATGTAGGCAGGTTCGCTGAACGTGCTGCCGTGATTGCTCGCGTTGTCATTGAAGAGTACGTCCGAGAGGGACAGCGACTGGCAGCGGGAAGGTGGACGGAAGGTGGTGGCGGCTGGAATTTGTCCTGCGTTAATAATTCCTTACTTGATGTAGGCATTTATATCAATTGATAATTTACAGGGAAGGGAAATTTTCTGTTCCTAATACCTATTTCTATTCTATTCTCCCATACTATTCTCCTATTCTATTCTCCTATCCTATTCTCCTATCCTATTCTCCTATCCTATTCTATTATAGTCAAATTACTTTTATTCAAGAGACAATTGTGTCATTGTCATTAAAGAGTAAATGGTCAAGTCATTGTTCAAAAGTAATTTGACAATTGTGAAATATTAAAAGGTTTCTAGAAATAGTGAAAACAAAGAAGGTTAACTTACATGGAGCGTCTCTGATAGTGATGGAGGACGAATTTTCCCTCTGATAAGTCGCAGAATTAGAGACATTGGCAAGAGCTAATTTACTTTGGTATAGCTCGTGGAGCCGAGCCAATTGATCGAACTTGTGCCTGCTTTCTTGTTCCAAAAAGTCCTCGTGGTCGAAGTAAGGCCGCGGTAACATCCCCATTCCCACCGGTAGTTGATATTGAGGTCTGTACCGCTCAGTGTCCGACATCACCGACATCGAGTCTGCAAAGATTTTTAGACTTTTATCTCTTTGAAACTTTCAGAGCGTCCTAAAGTAAAATAAGGTGAAAAAGACGTGGATATAAGGATCAAATTAGAAGCAGAAGAAAATAGGAAAAGCTGCAGGGAAAGAGAAATAAGAAAGAAAGTGGAAAGGGGTCTTATATTGGCTTTGCTACTTTGAGAGCGTGTCGACAAGTAATTACATCCCAACTTCAGGATATGATTGTTTCTTGCAAGAGCAATCGCCTTCATAGCCAAAGGTTTAAAAGAGGGGCTCAAAGAATCGATTGTACTCTACGATAAATAAATTATCGTCTTCCGCATTGTCCAATAATTCGTTTATAATTCAGTATTTTATAAATCATTTTCTTAAAATGTCTTTCTAATTTTAGAAAACGTTTTCAAACGTTTTCTTAAAAACGTTTAAATAACATTTAAACTTTTGAATTAAATTACATTAAAATTGCTTTTATATTCCAGTATTCATTATTTAGATTCAATTTTTGCAAAGGATTCGGAGCTTTCGGGAAATTTAAAGCCGATAATACGAGATTAAGTCCTTTTATTAGTTGGTCTGTATTGAATCAACTGTCCTCGGAATAATTTGAATTAATAATTCCTCGAATACCAAACAGAATATATAACAAACAATGAAAGGTATTTTGCAATGGGTATCACGAAATCCAATGTATGAAAATTTACCAGTAAATGTGGACACAACGGTGAGATTTTCCTGGCTGAGTATCCTGAGAGGATGTTCCTCCTGATCGCTTTCTGGTAAAGGATTCTCTCCCATGCAAAGGGCAATGTCTTCCTCAGTAACTTGAAGACAGGAATCTTGCATAGGAACAGGTTCTAGATCCTCAACCTCCACGATTTCCAGGATTTCATCTTCTGAAGAAAGGGAGTGTCTGGACGGTAGGACAATATCTTTGTGAGAGAGATTTAAACTTTCCATTGAAACTTCCCTACTCACACCATTGCTGAGAGGCTCTATTAAAGGCAAAGGTGGAGGAACGACGATTTCTTCATCATCGTCCTCATCATCCCCGATGTCAAGTTTACATCTATCCATCACTGGACTTGCAGTCAAATCAAGTCCCGAATCAGTGTTGGATTTAACATTCATCAGATTTAATTTAGCTCCTAATTTTTCTGTAATGTCCTCGATTTCACTGGCCTTTATGCTGTCGCTCTCGATTGTCGACAAAGAAGTATCGTCCTCTTCATTTTTGGACGAAGACAACTCTTTAAACTGTGCGGACTGTCCTGCTTTGGAATCACCTCTCGAAGAGTGTTTAGTCCTCTGAATTTGGGACGATTGATTCTCCACCCATTTCCTGATCATACTTTTCTTATGACTGTCCATGAATCCGTAACCGGAGTGCTGTTGATGAAGTGGTGCTGTCAATTGCATCGGACCGTCTATCCAAGTTTCTCTTTTGTGATGCGAGTCTTTTAGGAGATGCCTCGCTTCCGCGACTTTCGACTTTGAGATTCTGGGTCCGTCTATCCATTGCTCATCGGAGCCTCCGGTGGGTGCGGCAACTGGGATTTTGCTATTTGGAGAATCGGCGTTTTTTGACGCTGCCTTTGTATTACTGCCTTTTCTTGCAGGACTGGCCTTTGGTGTGATACTGTGAGCAGGAGAAGTTTGTTTAGAGGCAGTTTGGGTAAGGGCTTTTACTGCCTTTGTTGCTTTATGAGCTGGACTGCGTTCTTCGGAAATTTTACTAGGTCTCTCCGCAGCTGAGCCACGAAGAACTCGACCCATTGCGCATCGATTGTCGCCGGAATTGAGACTGGGAATGTAAACCGGAGGATGCTCTCCGTCGGTAGCGTCATCAGTGCTTGGACCAACGTAGATTACAGTGTCTGCAGAAAGATCGCTCGAACTTGGATCACATTCGCTGTTTTGCCTGGCTGCTTCTTCTCCGGAACTGCCGCCACTGCCAGTGCCTTGAGCGTTGTTCCCGATGAACTTAATTTTCCTCCGCCTCATTCGGTGAATCCTCGAGGCCAGCTGAACTGTTGTGAGAGTTTCACTGTACTGTTGAGGATTGGGAGAGACGTGGGCGATCATCGCTGCGTGACAGGTTAGAGATCCAAGGCATTCCTTGAGCAGTTGGGTTAACTTGTGTTCCTTGTAGGGAAGATGCTTCTGGCCATTGAAAATCGCGATCAGGATGTTTCCCAAACCCGAGAGGGGAATCCCTCCCGATGATTTCCCTCTGTCCGAATTTCCTAAATCCACCAAGTGTAACCTGCTCCGTCCTCCAGCAACTGCAGGGCAAATTAAATAATTACATGTAGTGCTGTCTCAGCTTTTAAAATCAGATAATTTATTAAATGGAATGGTTAACATAAATCGTTTATATAACTAAGTCTAAAAATGATTTTTTGATCAGAAAGAATGACTTATTTTGCATTTACCTCCACCTTTTCCCGCGACACTGTACTGGTACACGTGGAGGGTGTAGAGCAAGTGAGTATCGCCATCTTCCCGTTGACGACCAGCAACAGCGGCGTCAAGATAAAAAGCAGCTCGTTCTGCAGTCGGGGCACGAAGTTCGCTATGTTGTTGAAGTTGCAAAGTACCAAAAAGAGGATCATCCCTTAAATATACAGCTGGTGATTGTTCAGAATCTGAAAAATAAATCCAGAAATAATTATTCATGACCAAATTATAGAACGTCTTTAATTTAAACGTTTTGGGAGGAGTTGGAATGGATTCGAAGCGCGATAAGGAAGAGTTGCGCAATAAGTTTCTGCGCATGACGTTTACATTGACTGGCGTCATCAGATGACCAGTGACGTCACAGTTTCGCTACATGGTAGTCAATCTTCTTCTTATGTGGCCTACAGCATGCTAGGGAGTCAAAATAAGAAAAAGTTGAAATTGTACAACCATAAATAAGATGGATGTTTCTGTCGTGTTTTACCTCATTGCACGGAGTAGGTAGAACAGAGAAATAACACTCTTAAGAAATTTGTACACACGGAAAGAAATCTATCACTTATTTATTGAGACAAAATCGATTACTGTTTCAGAGATGCAGAAATGTATCTAAATCAGATATTTTAATAGAATATGAGATATATTTTATTTTTTTATATTTAAATATTTCTTTAAACTTAGTATAATTTAATAAATTCGTAGTGACATTTGAAAACTTAACCTAAAAAACAGTTATTCCTTTAAATCTTGATTTCAAATGTAAAATATGAATTAAATCACGAACACTTTTACGGATTATTACTTTTACAATAATAAAGTAAAACATTCTTTTTAATTATTACAGTACTAAGAGTAAATTATAACCAAAAACACAGTTCTACGTCTGAATAATGATCTTGTAGGAGGCTTATATGTTTCATACGACAAAATCTGAGATTCTAATATCGTTTCTGGGCACAAGAAATCTCTGATACTGACAGTATAATATTTTAATCAGATACATCATAAAATTTCAATTTTAAAAATGTATTTCTATCTCAGGTTTATTTCTACAGATAATGTATCTAATTCTGTTCTGTTCTGACTGGTTCTTTCTTTCTTTCTTTTGGTTTATTGGCCTAAGGTTCGAAACCAACAGCCAATTCTGCGATAAAATTTTTTCCCTGCAGGGTTGGGAAACCCTATGGTTAACTGTTGACACGAGCGCCCCAAGTGTTCATCTGAGAAAACTTTTGAGGCGGCAGTTTTAAAATTCAGATTACATTCATCGATGGTAAGTACAATTAATGCCAAGGTTTTAAAACAAGTTTAAAATGTATCTGACCAAGTGCTATGTATCATTCGTTGATTTTTTAATTTAGCTAAAGATTGGGCTTGATAATTTGAAATGGCAGATTAATGGAAAGTTTGAGAACAACGAAGGGTTGTAATTTAGAGTTGATTCTCTTATGATCGTATCCCTCGAGAAATAAGGAAAGATCGAGATCGTAAATCGGTCGACGACGTCCTCTTATCTTTAATGTCCCTTTCTTGAAATACGGGGGTGATAAAATGTTGAAAGATACGGTTATCTGTTACAACGGTAAGAAACGAGCGATTGGCGTAATCAACGTAATGTGGAATCTAGTTGTAAATAGTCATCAGTATAAAAGCGTGCCTAATAAACGCTATACTCTTGATGCACAGGTAATCTTGTCGTAAAAGTCAGACACGAAGAAATTTACTTTTATAGGGCGTGTTCGCACATGCGGCCAATTTGACGTAAAGAAAGATAATGAAAGCGCTCACAATCAGACTATTCCAAATTATTATAATCACTTTTTTATTTTACGTTTCTTTCAAAATTTGTAATATTATTGATTGAATGAGAATCCAAAAATCTTTTATAGAAAAGTAATTCCTCTTTCTCGCTGATTATAATTTAATGCTTTTGTTTATTATTTACTGTTTTATTTTTTTATTTTTTACTTTTTTTATTTTTTATTTATTGTTTACTTTTTTATTCTTTATTTTTTTGCTCTATTTCTATTTGTAAACATTTCAACATCTTGAATTATTATATTTACGGAAGTTACATGGTTAACAGAGGCATATTAAAGGTTAAATTCTTATAAGAGACGATAATAACATTTTTAAAAGTTTTAAGATATAATATTTTTAAAGAAAGGTGAAACCATAGTACGCCATGATTTTCTGACAATTCAAGTGAGGCAGAACAAAAATGAAGAAAAGCGTCCCTTTTATGACGGTTTTCTTTAATTGGTGCTGTGAAGCAGATTTGCAACCTTTCTCTCAAAAGTTATAAAATGCTTCATAAAGATCGCAAAAGAAAAAAGAGAACAAACTAATTGTAAGATAAAATTTACAGAACACAAAAAAGTAAAAAATGAAACAAGCAAGTTTGAAGAGTGCATAGAAAATAAAATATAACTAGTCAGCCACTGAATCTAAATTCGACCACCACTTTTGAAGCATTAACGCTCATAAGTTATATATAGTAAATTATTATATTTTAAGATTGTTATCAAGAAGTAAAACGAACTTTTTATTTTACTACTCAATTTAAAACAGTTTAACAATTTATTTTTAATCGATAATAAATGAATGGCCGACTACTGGTACTGGCCGAAAATCTAGCTAAGTTCCGAGTTGGATTGGCACTAAACATGCAACCGGATCTGCATTTCTGCAATAAATTGCCATTCAACAGGGGCGATACGAACGTTCTGCTTTATTTAAAAGTATTGCAGTTAATAAAATTTCTATAGGGTATAAAATATGAAAGACAATGCCAATATTTCGCGAAGTAGGTTTTCTTCCCACTTTTGCGGAGTAGCATTCCCTGCGTGCGGTCTTAAATGGGAGAGTGCGTGTTACAAAGACTGTGTGGCAATATCCATAAAGGGGACAAGAGGAAGTAATATTACCGGCATCTGTGACTCCTGCGAGCAAGGAACGAGACGCCGTTATCAGACGAAGAGACTTGAGGAAATAAAAAAGAAATTTTCTCGCGAAGCTAGGAATATGCAGTCATATTACAGATGTGTGCCTCCTGCTTATAGGCAACTTGACTTACACACGATGTAGTCAGATTGCGTTGTCAAGGGGCCGATTTAAACAAATCGTATTTTGACGCTTCGTGAATACCGAAACACTCGGATTCGTATTTAATAGAAACTTTCTATAGGAATACTTGCATCTCAAAACATTTTCATTTAAAAAAAAAAAAAAATTGTCTCCTTCAACAAATTTTATATTTGGATGAGTAAATTTTCTCTAAAAATAATCAAAAATATGATAAAAAAATAAAATTTTCCGGTATAAGAATCTGTAGACATTTTGAATGTAATAATAAAAGAGAATAATCATAGTGTAGAAATTTCTATGCGAAATGAAAAACTTAATGAAACATCTTGTCATTCTGTCACATGTGCATCTAACATTCATGGAATACAAATACAAGAAAACGTGTCGGAGTGTTTTTTCTTGTTTTTGGAATCCGCTAAAAGCCACACACGAGCGATGATGTTTTATTTTGCACTCTCACGCGAATGGAACAAGAATGTAAAACAATAACCGTATAGTGAGAGACATGAGCGCACGCGAGAATTATTATGCACACCCTGGAGAATAAAGAAAAATGTGAAGTATGCCTGTACGAGAATTCTTCCGCTATGATAATCCAACAGATGCATTATATTTATTATATTCCATTCACTGCACACGAGAATTTAATTTTACTTCTTCAAGAGTAACCTGACTGCTGTTGTTGAAAAACGAAGCGCAAAAAGCATTCTGAAATTTGCAGAACATACGATTTCCTTCAAGAAATTGGAAAATAATTTACGAAAGGAACAATTGCGATGTAGCAATGAAAAGATAATTGATCGCAAATCCTGAAAAATTCTGTGGCATTTTTATCTTTTTTTTCAAAAACTTTGAAACGTTGTACTATCAATGAATTTTGACTTCGCAAAAATTACGATGCTAATTCGCTAATTACGATGCCAAGTCAACAAGTTGAATTTTCTTCTTTTTTGCCAAATAATCAAATTTAATTTTGTAAAAGCAACAAATTTTGACCTCACCTACACAAAAATTGCGACGTTGCAATATTAACGAACTCACCCACAGAACACCGGACATTTTCCACCGGATAGTTCCACATTTTCCGAATAATTAGGACTCAAGTTCAGGGAAGCATTAAAATGTCCGCTTGTGAGGAAATATTCGGCTCGAATATTCCCTGGATATTCAGATCACGTTTTCGTGAAAAATTTGGAACTAAAATATCCACTACTCTTCTGCTTGATAATGGTAGCAAGGCCACGAGTCTTTATAATGACTGAGCTCCATTGGGCCGCAAGGCCTCTTCTTATAGGGGGTAGCAGCTTCCGATGCCGGCCGGCAGATGGGCTGTTACCACCTATAAGAAGGGGTCCCGCGACCTTAAGGAGCTCAGTCTTTGACGACTCGTGACCTTGTTACCATGATCCAAAAAATGGCTACTTTTGAAACTATTAGAATAGTTTTTTTTATTGATGTTAGTTTGTTGGATCCATATAATTTTAGTAATAGGTTTTAATTTTGTTCATATTGAAGGTCCATAACTTGTGCAATTTATATCAGTTTCATTAGGCTTTCGCCCTTCAACGGACGGTCTATTCAGATGAAGCACTTACTGTAATACATAATTTTAATGATTTCGTGCAATAAATAATGACAAAGATCTTTTCTACAAAATTCCGATGATAATTTTTTTTACAAAAACTATTTTAAAAATCTTACATCCTAACAATTATCATAAATATGAAGATTTTAATTTAATTAATTTATTAATTAAATTAATTGTAATTAATTTACAATTATCCTATTTGATTCATTTGATAGAACATTTGGTTAATTCTATAGCACTGCTTTTAAAATTAAGACTGGAACTTTTGATTTAAAAGCAGTGCTATAAACTCAACGAAATATTCTATCAAATGAATCAAATATGTGTTTGGACGTATGCGAATACACGTTCTATAGATTCAATAGCATTTTTTTCTCAGTGTGGTGACTGATAATTTTGCATAGACCGTCACACAGACCCGAACCCCCTCCCCCCTTTCCTATGTAACGTAGTTTGTGAACGACAGAGTTTAATAACAATATATCAGTTTGTTTATCAATCGAATTAGTATTTATAGTGATATGATACAGTTATTTAAAAAGTCCTTTTCTCTAATCAATTTCCGTACAAAGTATTTTAAAATTTTCACGTGTGAGTGGCTAACAAGAGCGGTTTTCTTGTAATCATATTATTAATATAACTCTTAGGGTCGCTAATTCTATTTTTAATGTAATTAGACGTTTGGCAAATGTGACATTTTGTTTTAAAATCAATTTTAATCGTATCTTTAATTTTAAAAAGCAAAACTGATTCTACAATTTTCTGCCATTTCGATAGTAAATTTTAAGTTAATATTATATTCATTTTTGCTATTGATAATTTATTAATGTTACATTCTTCAATACAAGTGATACACGATTTTAAAATCGTCTTATAAATTTATTTAATACTTAAAATAGCATTATTTTTTAAAATCTTTTAATATTTTAAAGTAACTTTATAAATATTTTGAAGTATTTTTAAGTAATAAAAAGGATTTTGAAGTAGTTTTTAGTAAAAGTAAATATTTTAAAGTATTTTTAAGTGTTTTTAAATCTCAATAAGTATTTCAAAATATTTTGAAACGTTGGGAAGTATTTGGAAATATTTTAAAATAATTTTAACTATTTTAAAGTAGTTTTCAGTTATTTGTAATATTTTAAAGACTTTTAAGTATATTTTGAGATATTTTGAAGTATTTTAAGATACTTTGAATCATTGAGAAGTATTTGAAAATATTTGAAAATATTTGAGTATTATGAAATATTTTTATCAGTTTTAGGGTATTTTCTTAAGAAATTCTGAAAATAAGGGGAACAGGTGGAAAATAATATTCATTTCATGAACATTTGGGCTTCCTCACAGGGAAAAAGTTTTAAATGTCAAAAATAATTAAAAAGTGTAATCTTTTCATAAATTTTTGTTTTATATTATCTTTAGAATAATACAAATCAATATTTTTTTAAATAAAAAACTTTTCCTAAAGAAACAATCTATAAAAAATCACTTTTAATAGTTATTTAGTAAATTAGAATTTTTATTCTTAAAAACAATCAAACTTTGAAACTTCTTTCATAATATATTAGTGATAATTATACTTTATATAGGTCAAACGATTTTTTTTAATGTAGAAAATTTTTTCAAAAGGAATTACCATTAAAAAGAGAGAATTATAAACTTATATTAGAATAATTTTAAATGTCAAAAATGATAGAAAATTGTCATTTAATCCACCAATTCTTGGTAAAATATATAGACTTTATATAAGTCAATCGATTCGTCTCGATGCAAGAAATCTACATTTTTTACTCCTAAATAAAATTTTTTAACTGAAAAAAAATTTTGTGAAAAAAACTGTATTTCTTAAGAAAAAAGGTGTTCAAAAATTTTTGAATGAGTATTTCTAAAAATCCTTGCATGTGTTTCTAGATTTCTATGAGTGTAATAACTATGCCAAATTTCATTGAAATCGATCAAAGCGTTCTCAAGATAGAGAAGCCACAAAAAAGCGTGACACACACACACACATCAAGACATTTGCTTAAAACTTCGTTTTTATACTTTTTAGATAAAAATTAGTTGATTTAGACTATTTTTGGAAAATCGAAAATTGGCACAATTACAAGGCTTCCCTATGAGGAAGCAAAAGGGGAAAAAAGTGAATTAAGTAAAGAAGCGTGGGTGACAAACTGTGATCCCCGAAAATTCTAAAATGGCTAGAAATACAGAATTCGAAAAATCGGTGTAAAATGTCTTATATGCGGTGGACATTTATATTTAAAGAATATGCATATTCGCCAGTTTCTTCTCTGAAAGATCTCTAAACTTTTGTTCCGAATACTCGGGAAATATGGAACTGAATATTTGGGAGCATTCCGCTAATTTTCCGTGCTGAGTTATTAATTAAAAATGTATTCAATATATTACATTTCATTATTACCTTTGTTATTAATTTCTATTCAAAATTACGACGTAATGAAAATACCTGAAAGCAAAAAAACAATATGTTTATGATAACATAAATATGTATTTTTTTGCTAGGGAATTTTGGGAAAATCTGCCTACAGATCCCTCGGAGCCAAATCCGAGAGTATATGGTGGTGGAAAACAAAAAATATAAACAAAAATAAACAGGCGAACTACTACCGGCCGATCCACTAAAAATTATTATTATCATTATTATTATCATCATTATTGTCATTATTATTATAATTATTGTTATCATTATTGTTATCATTATTATTATCATCATTATTATCATAATTATTATTATCATTATTGTTACTATTATTAATAGCAAAGTGTTTAATCCGTTTAATTAAAGTAAAAGATGTTTGAGAAAAGCTTTTAAATTGAATTTCCCGAAAGCAGGAGATAAAGGCATAAATCGTAGAAAAATCAATTAACCAAGACCAAGTGTTTGCAGAAGCCTTAGGATAAAGAGAAGACGTGAATATTCAAAAGCCAGGTTCGACAATAAGGGATTATCTGGTTTATAGTCAAAAAGTCCTTTTCTTCTGTAGAGCTATTCTGGAAATCCGGGTGGTGAAAACTTTAAATAATTACTGGTAGGATTAACAACTTTAGTTTCTCAAGGGAAAGCAGAAGACACTTTATAAATCCTGGACTTGAAGTTCCTTCGTGTCGGTTAGAATCAGAGGAGAGGGAAAGAGAGCGAGAGTAAGATTTTCAACGAACGGGACGATTCTCAAGACACGAGTTAATTATTTAATAAGCTGGAAAATTAATTGCAACGCCCTTTAATTAGTTTCGGGTTCGTCGCGAGGGGGAAATGTCGTCCTCGATTTTCTTCTTGAATGCTCGTAAACGCCAACGATTCTGCAAAACGTTAATCGTACAATACGTGTTTACCATTATCTGAACAAAACTTGAATAGCTTTAGTTGTTGGATGAGATGGTAATTTTGAATCTAAAAAGTGTCCTTTTTGAAAATAAATTTTGAACTTTTAGTCGAGAGGAAGTTCAGGGATGTTCAGTCGATGAGCAAATATCCGGAAGAACGACGACGACACGAATCCTCTTCGAGACAGTTATTTGGGCAGGAATCCGCTGAAATTCCGTATTCTTTCCTATATCAGCGGCAATTTGGTTTTGCCAGCGTTTCACGGACCGTCGACTGGGCGAGGTGGTCCGTAAAATTGAGAGTCGGGATTATTGTTCTCCTCTTTCATTTTTCCTTTTTTTACCGTTATTTCGTTCATCTCCAAAAAATTGTGAGAGACTTGCTAGACTAATAAAGAGTCTACTTGCGACGGAAGAGAAACGCACCATTGAAGAGACGCAAAATAAGGATCCCTAAACTCGGTCCATATTTTACATCCTCTGCTGCTTCCAGCCGACAAGACATCAAACAAATAAATCAATGTCAAGAAGCCCAGCGGGGTTCTTCTAAAAACACTTTTTAATAGAATTTTCGAGCAAAAATTAATATTGCTTTTTGGGAAAAGCGTTCGCTAAAAAACCACTAAGAAACGTTCACGAAAAACAGTCGTTAAGAACGCAATTTGTAAATTATGTAATATTTGATTAATAATTGCAAAATGCGTTTCAATTTGCCCTGCATCGTTATTTATTGAAACACTGTAAAAAATTTCGGAAATTTTTCCGTAGAAATGTGAAAATTTCAAAATCTTATTCGGAAAAATAATTTTACCTAAAAAATTGGAATTTTTCCAAAATTATGGGAAAAGTTTCCTAAACATCATGGAAAAAGTAATTTCTCCCTAAAAAATTGGGATTTTTTCTTAAATTTTTTGTAAAAGTTCCGATAAAAACAAATTTTTCCAAAATTATGGGAAAAGTTTCCTAAGCATATTGGGAAAAATAATTTTTCCCTGTAAAATTGAATTTTTTCCCAACTTTAGGAAAAAAATATTGAATATAGACCCTGATTGAATACACTCCCACTTTGCTTGGATTTATATTTTTCTGTAGCAGTAGTAATAATTTTTCGCTAGACTAAATTTACTTTAAACTCTTTTTACTTGTGCTTTTAATCATTTTAATTACTGTCGACCGGGGCTATTGTTCCAACCCAGGGGCTATTGTTCCCACGCTACTTTTTTATAAATAAAATGTTTATATTAAATTGTTTAAAGTTCTCGCTTGGTGTAAGTATTGTTTGATATCTTTTGAAGAGAAGGCAATAAATGCCTTTATTAAATTCTTTGTCAGAAAAGAGAAAAAAATTCATAAAGTTGGAAAATCTGCGTCGTCAGTTAATCAATTTCGTAAAAATCATCTTGCATCTCCTTAACTGTTGTAGTGGCTTTAAAAATGTAACAGGTATACATGTAGTCAATTTATTTGTGATGAATTACAATCAGTGACCTAACTTTTTTATTCAGTATTTATTAAATGCTGGTTATTTCTTAATCAATGTGTAATTTTCAAATAATGTTGAATTTTGAATAAATATTTTTAAAAATATATTATTGAAACTTTTAATTCTCATCGCACGAGAGGTGCTGCATATTTGTTAAGCAATTTATAATTTCAATAAAATTTGTGTGTTTTACTTTCAAAAATGTCCATTATTCTTACAAAAATAATCTTTCTTAATCTTTCTTTTTTTATTGTACTCTAGACTTCCTATAGAAAAGATTCCATGCAGTTAAAGCGATGGAAAAATTGTTTAAACAAATTTTATGAATAAAAAAATTTTGCAAAATAGCCCCAAGTACGGGGCTATTGTTCCCACAATTCTGAAATTTTATATCTTCTAAAAAAAAATTTTTTTTTCTTATCTAACATATAGAAAGTCTTCAGAAGGATGTTCCTAACGTAACTCCATAGTAATTTTCTTTTTCTTTTTATAAATCTGAATTTTAGTGAAGAATTGAGTAAGAAAGTAGCATTTTCCTGGGACAAATAGCCTCGGTTGACGGTATATTTATTAAACATTATTTTAATAAATATTAATAAAAAAACTGCTGCCAAGTGAAACCTTAGTTTTTATTTTAAATGCGTAAATTTTTTGTGTTCATCTCGAGGTCATTTCAATCATTTCTGAAGACAAAGTCCAAAAAACAATGATTTCAAACCACTTTTGATTTTCAAAAAATAATTGCAGATTGAATAATAATAAAATGTTCGATAATAGCTTAAAAGATACATTTTTAAGGCACCTATATAAATATCTAAAAAAGTATTGAACTTCAGACTAAAATTTAAAAAATAATCTTTAAAGAATCGTGTAATTTAAAATTTTTTGTTATTTAAAAATTATATGACTTTGGATATAATTGAGCTGAAACGTTAGTTAAACAATGAATCGATGCATTTTTAATGCGTAAAAATATAAATTATTTGCATTTAACCGTTATTACAAATATTAAAAAAATATATGGAAAATACGTTTTCTCCACATTTTCGATTTTTAAAGAATATTAATTTTGGATTGAAGTGAGCTAGAAGGTTTATTAAACTATCAATTGATGCATTTTTGAAGTGCTCAGATTATCAAATATGTCCAGAAATGTTAATTACTTGAAATCGAAAATTTAAGGGTAAAACAGAACTTTCTCTATGAGGAAGCAATAATACTATGTAATGAT